>WOGR01002383.1:0-17631 GCA_015342045.1 Leptinotarsa lineolata | reverse complement strand
TCTTTTTTTGTGCAATTATCTGGGACACACGGTACGATGCTTCAGTTGCAGCCTTATTTTTGTCGACTGTTCTTAAAAATATTGATTGTTGTCCAATTAACTGCTTTTTTAACTGTTTCAGTTTCTCCTTTCTGGCGGCAGAATGTAGTGGGAATGATTTTTCAAAATTAGAATATACAGTTTTATGATGTCTCTCAATATTTCCTTTTTTAGCAACGGAGACCGAAGTATTACATAACAAACACACATTTTTATCTTTAACTTGTGTAAAAAGTATTGTTCTTCCCATTCCGAATGAAAGTGGTATGTCTTTACCTTCTTACAACTGCTTGCCATATTATTATTTTTGTTGTTCTCTACTAACCCAACCGCTGGACGTTGGTTACGACAAGTTGGCGACCACTGCCCTAAGGAATATCTACGATTTTGATGATTTTCTTTCAAATATTTGTTTTTTAAATCATTCATAATAAAAAAAATTCAGAAATGGGATGAAATTCATATTGTTCAAACATTTTGCCTTGTATTCATATGAGGAATGAACTTTTGCGTGGGTTTTTGAAAATACTTTGTGCTTAATTTGATTGGTGAAACGTACTCGTTTGGGTTTCTTCGTATCTTAATTGATATAACGAAAGTTACCAAAAATCCGTTTTCATAAGTCTACTTCAAACTGTAATTTCTAAGCCGACTCATTCTGTCAGCATAAAAATTATGTACTCGGCATTCAATGGAATCGACGAAGGCCGTTTTGCCTGGTCCTGATTGGCGAAAGTTCTACCGGTGAGAAAAATATCGAAGTGTTTAAAAAATCGGTTGGCGAGAGGTCTGGGGAGTATGGTGGGTGAGGCAGAACTACGATAGTGAATTCGTTCAATTTTTGGACGAGATTTGTGAAATGTGCGAATGGATTTTGTGTTGTGGCAGGATCAGATCTCTGTTCTGTTGACCAATGCCGGTTGCTGCTGACGCAATTTTTGGTACATTTTGTCGATTTCCTCAAAATGGGACTCTGCTGTAATGGTTTGGCTCGGTTGCAGAAAGTTATTGTGACTCACACCAGCTGCTGACCAGCATACAACAACCATGGTCTTTTTATGGTGGGTTTTTGCCTTTGAGAAGTTCCTCAATAGCGCATCGGGGTCCAATTGTTGTCGTAGAGGATCCACTTTCCATCACTTATGACGATCCGATCAAACAAATAATCATTTCGGTTACGCAAAAGGAAAGAACTGACCTTGAAACGTAAGAACCCCTGTCAATTTTTCAAATCGTGAGGCACCCACTTTTCAAACTCTTTGACCTTTCCAATACGTTTTAAATCACCAAAAACCGCATAGGAGCTGCCTTCCAGTTCTTCCGCCATCTCGAGCACAGATTGTGATGGGTCAGTCTCCACCAGGGCCCTTGAATCCTCGTACTGGATTACTGTAAGTTGATCGCTTGGGGGCTCATCTTCGAGACTGAAATCTCTGGAACCAAATTTCGCAAACCCAAGTCAAATAGTGCGTTCAGTAACACTATGACTGCCAAATGACTGCTTGATTTTTCGGGCTGTTTCGGCAGCACTTTAGTTCAATTTGAATTCGTAGAAAAAAATTGGCCAGAAATCTCTTAACGACGTCATATAGTAATGCTCTGAAAATAGGCAAAAAATCAAATTTTATGGAGATATGGAGCTAGAAAAATAGATGACATTGAAACGTAAAAAACTTATGATACAACCTAATAACTACGACACCAACGTTAAAGTTGTTTTTGATGGATATAATGATGGAACATTTCAAGTGATTTTTCAGGAAGTGTTTGAGGAAATATTTGTTCATCGTTGAAATTACAAGTGAATATTTTCATATGTTATTTGCTGAACCTCCGACAAAGGTAACGAACTGATATATGCAGTTTTTCAAAGAAATACAAAATGTTAATTTAATGCTGAATGGTGAAACCAACAGATACTTGTCAGGAAATTCTTCTGAGAGGTACTTTCACATGGTTCTTCAACCATAAATGTTCCAGCTGATATTCATTTTATGACTTTTCTGAGATTTTTCTATAACAAAAAGCAAATGTAGTATCATATACAGTGAATGCATGAATGAAGGAAGTATGATTTTTTTGTGATATTTGGAAAATTCATCAAAAGTTTCATCAAAGTTGTACATATTCACGGACATGTATTCTTCAAATGGATAATCGATTGGAGAACGTACTTCAGTTATGCATATTTTTAGCAAGTCTTTAAGCTCTCTCAGCGATTCGGTTTTTATCTACTTAATCGTCGCAAACCACCGTCCTTTCTAGATGGCGTTTTGCTATTATCTATGGATTGAAAAACTAAAAGCTCTACAATCTACTAGATGAATTGATTTTGGAAATAGATAAATATTGGAAAATCCAAAATACTCGAAATTAAGAAATAAATGACACGTTATACAAAAGGATTCATGAAAGTAATCATCTCTCAATCAGTTCCACACAATCTAGTTGCTAACTAACAGTTTGGATAAAATGTAGGCTAACATAGAAAATAATTATGAAATTTGATTTTAATATTCGATATAGTCAGTTGCCTTCTAGGGCGATACAACGATTATAGCAGTCTTACAATTTTTTGATACCATATTTATAGTACGATTTGTCTTTAGCCTCAAAATAGGCTTCAGTTTCGAGAATTACTTTTTTATCGGCGATACATTCCTTTTCAGCGAGCATTCCTTCGAGGTACGAAAGCAGGAAAATTTCTCGGGGGGCCAGATCTGGAGAATACGGAGGATGCGGAAGCAATTCGAAGCCCAATCCATACAATTTTGCCATCGTTTCCATTGATTCGTGACACGGTGCATCGTCTTGATGAAACAGCACTTTTTTCTCTTCAAATGGAACCCTTTTTGCGATTTAGTCCTTCAAACTCTCCAATAATGCTATGTTATAGTCGTTGTTGATGTCAAGATAGTCGATGAATATTATATCATGCGCATCCCAAAATACTGATTCGATAACCTTGCCAGCTGACTGTTGTGTCTTTGCACGCTTTGAAGTGAATGAAAACTTCTTCAAAAGAAACCTTGTTTGTTCTATATAAAATTTCTGTTATCTCTAGTCGATCATGAAATAGTTTTGTTAAGATCCCTAAAACTCTCGTTATAAACGAATTAAGTTATTTGAAGGTGGTAGATTTTGACGTGATATTATATTTTCTTGATCCAAAATAGTTTATCTTCGCAATAATATAATCAAACGAATGGTGTTATTGAAAAGCCAAGAAATTTTATTTCTTCGTTAAGAAAAGTGTGATTCTCTGACACATGGCGCTGTTGGTATGAAGTAATAGTTTCTCCAAAAGAGATAAACATTTCAGAACAATATATGATCTTCTTTGAGAGAAATACTTTTTACTGTGTACTAGTAGCGCCATCTGTGAGTTATTCTGCGAACTAATCAGCACATCTGATATATTCAGCATGATTTATTGTGGCATATTTCATTATTAGAAAAAATGAGGTGCAGTTTTCTATTTGAATATATGATAAAATTTGAATCATTTTGAGTTTCAAGTTGATTCATCAATTTAGACGACGTAACAATTCCAAGAAAAAAAGAAAAACAGATATTTACTTTCTGGTTTAGATTCGTTGTGATTAGTATTTGTAAGTGAACTAGGGACTCTCTTTCCGTTTCTGATTTTTTTTCAGACATCTGATTTCTGGGTAACCAATTTAGCAAAAACAAATGTGTACTTCCTGAATTTAATTCGTTTACTTTCTATTTGCTAACTTCTGCCAGAAAATTCTTCTGCGAATCCTAAAAAATTGAGTTGAGAATGTGTGATGGAAAATGTTTGAACAATAGAAAATGAAGTTTAAATCCGAATGACTATCAAGTTTTCTTAGAAGATTTTTCCATATGATATGACTATAAAACTTCAATTCCATCACTCGGAACTATATAGAGAATATTTTCCAGTTTACAATTCCCTCAAGATATTGTATGCGGAAATTAACTCGGGTTCACTTCTTCGAGAATATATTAGTTATACTTTTTGCAAATATTCATTTTTCAATTTAGCTTCGTCGTTTTGTACTCATTAGGTTTAAACTTTCTGAAGTAGAGGAAGTTGCTTCATGTTTCCGACGTGATCGTAATTGCCTGGGAACAAAAAATTTTCAATATGAATATCGTGTTTACAATATCATAATCAAGCGTTGAAATATATATTGTTGATCCTTCGTACAAGTAAATACGTACATATATTGGAAATATCATGAAACTTTCGTATTTTTCGAAAGTAAAGTGAATGATATAATAGAAGTGATATAAGTTTTACAATATATTCAAATTTATCTTTTTATCCTTTCACAATGTCTCTGTCAAATTTTGCAATATCCGTCGTGTTATCAGCCAGGAAAGTAGTGCTTTTACGATATGCATTTGCCACAGAATACTCTGTAGGAACTGTTAATTAGAATATTTCTTCAATACGTTTGTGTCTCGACACAGTTTTTGTGTGTTAATACGAAGGATGCCTCTTTCATGTTTGGATTTGTTACCTCAACATAGTTTGTTCCAGATGAAGGTTTCATATATGCGATCGACCTATGATGAAATCATTCAAGCCCTCAACACACAGTTGTCTTGATTGAACTTGTCCTGCAATGACGAGGCGTAATACCTCGAAATCGTTCTGTAGGTGGATAATTGAAACGTCTCAATGATAACTTGCAGCTGGATGAACGAGAAGAACCCATATGAATTTTTTACTATGAGGAAATTGGCACAACTATCTATCCAATATAAATCAATGTCCTTCGTGGTATTGGCCGGAGAAATATATATTTTTTGGCAGGAATTTGCCACATCCTAATGTGTTGAGAAGTTGGGAGTGATGAATATTTCAAAATTCATTCGATACATTTGTTACTCTCCTCAATGTAGACTTCAGTTTTATTTTGATCAATTATACTCAGATGGAAACGGAGGTACCATTGTATTGGCACGAAAATATAATGGTTATTTCTTTGAAAAATGTGGCTGTGTTTTCCTATTACGAAAAAATGCAGTACTTATGTCAAAACGTGATTTTTCTTGTGCCGCATATCTTGAGAATTTTCTTTATTTTATATATTTTTCATTTTGTGCGATGTTAAAATGAATTGTAACCCATCTTGAGAAAAATCGACCATTAACTGCTCTTTTTGGAGCCCAGTAATCCTTTAAAGTATAAAGGTGTCACTCATTTTAATTTTGATGTTCTGTTTCACATCTTTTTCGCGATCTAAGTTTTGTTCAGTACAAAAAGACAACATCAGGACTATCAGCCTGTTAAAAAAATTATAGGTTTTTTGCTTTTCCATCAATAAGTAAAGAGTGAAGAACTTTCAAAGAAAGGGAAAATGAAATATTCTAATGAAGAATATTTCAATAAATCCAGCACCTCCCACTTCCTGTAATGGTTTGACCACCTCCTTTCAGTGCAAGGGTACGTAAACAGTAGATTAGGGCCGAGCGCATATTGGCATATTAGATAACAGTGAAGTATATCAGCATTCGATCAAAATCAGGGGCACATGTTGGCACTATGAACATAGTAGATTGTCAATTATGGAAAGACCCGAAGAAGCACGACTGCAAACATTCATCAATATATTTATTCCAATTGCGACTGTCAGCGTATGCCTGGTTTAAAGCAATAGCAGTGCTTTGTTGAATAATGCCTCCATGACAGCCATGGTAGCACCATAGTGATATCTTACCTAACTCAGAGTTATGAGAAGATTCGAAGAAGGAATTTTTCCAGTTTCCTCCAGGTTTCCAGTGCTCATTTAGATAAGGTGATATAGGAGGATTGAGAAACCATCTAGTCTTAGACCAACCATCATGACTCAACTGTGTACAAACCCTAAGGCACCGCCAGTGTTTCGTCAATACCAAAGAAGTTTTGGATATTCATTGCAGTAGGTACTTAAGATAAGTACACAGTGGAACAGTGGTAGACACTGGTAGCCTGAATGGTTTCTTACGCATTTGGAATTCTCTGTAGGTAACGTTATTTTACGGATGGAACAGAAGCACTTCAGGAAAATCCTTAAGGCGCTCTATGAGCAGTATCTGTAGCGATTCACATTGGAATTGAATTGCTGGAGATTAAATCCATTTGGTAAAACGTCCTCAGGAAGTTTATCCCACATAAACGCAGTTCTCCAAATGAAAGAGTTCTTGAATAGTGAAGTTCGAGATGTACTCTAAAATGTACCACTCTTGGTGGAATCAAATGTGCCAAATCACTTGAACACTTCCCTTAAAAGAATCTATAGAAGAGAGACAAATCTCCGACCGTTCTTAGATGTTCCAGACTATCAAGATTGCAAGTGATGTTCACGTCTCCAATCAGTCGGATGGTCCTTTTCTGAATGGAATCCAGCAGCTTTAGGGTGTGCTTAGGGGCGAAGATCCAACATGAGAAAAATACTCGACATTATTGTGGCAAGACATATCGGTGTCCATTTCAACCCCCCAACAAAATAATCGAAGCAGAAAGCGAAATTGTCTGTCCTGACTTTATTATATCCGGTTTGGAGACATTTATCTTTTTGGAGCAAACTAATGCCTGGGATTTTGTGGCATTGATTTGGAACCTGGTTGCTTTCACCCCAATTCGAAATCACTTCTAGATCTTCATTGAGATATGCAACTTCCTGCTACCGGTGAAGATGTGCATCCGCAGCAGATGTACTGAAATCCAAATGGAATGACGAGACGAGAGTGCTATCGTCAGCAAAGCAATATATTGAGTTCTTGGTTTTTTCCAATAAGTCGTTGATATACAATAAAAAGAGGGCTTGGCGTTTGGTAGGTTACCTAAATAAGGTAAATGGTAACTACAGTTTGTGTTTATATCCTTCTTCTGACACAGAATCTTCTTCAATTTTTGGGCTACTCTACGTGTATCAGCTATTATTTTTTTTCGAAACAGAATCAACGGATATAGAAAGATTTATTGAAATTTCCAATAAAGAACTGCTATGTATCCTGGCTCACCCTGATTATCCCAATTGACATATATTGACAAAGCTTTGTAAATACACTACCTTGTTACATCGCTTCTTCATGTCATTTCATGCTTGACAACAATCCAGTATGCTTCTTGTGACAACTTGTGCCTCTATTCCAACCAAGTTCGAATTTAGTATGCGGATATCTAAGCACGTATGCCAGTATGTTCCCTTCCTGGTTCAACTTCAAGGAGCCTATGAACCTCTGCCAGTGGCTGTAAAAGTCTCTCTGGATCTCCACCCGCATTATGCTCACGTAAAGTTTTTTTCGCACGCTCAGTGCTGTTGGAGGGCGCTGGCTTGAATAAAGTGGCCGCATGTTTTTCTCGGACAGCGGTTTTGATCACTGCTAAACGCATCAAACCAGTTGCTGGCTCGTTATGCAACAGTCATCAAGTCTTGAAATACGTCATCACAGCAGAAACTGTACTTTTTTCACACAAAATTGCACTTGATAACCTTTCACTATCGATAGCCTCAGAAGACATCTTGTGGCATCGTTTGAATCAGGGTTCAAGTCTGATGAAGCTGGTTTAAGTTATCGTCGACAGTGACAAGCTTCAGATACTGACTTCGTCTGAATGCTCCTTTATACATACTTACATGCTGGGGTAATTGATTAGATATACTGAACACACTGATAACAAATGATAGTCTGAGACTCTCTACACAGGTCATGTATATGCTGTGAGTAAAGCACATTAATCAGGTTTCATGAAGACCATGATGTTTTGCTTCAACCAAAGATCTTTTTAGCTATGAAAAAGGTCAACTTAGAAAATTGATTATCAGTTTTCACATTTGAAAATAACTCAGAGTTTTATTTGATTTTGTACTGGCATCGGCGTACCATTCCTACCCTAAAATATCGCCTGATTGAATCAGTGATTGAATTTTTAAATCATTCACACTTTAACTGATATGAACACATGCCACGAAGAACACAAACTGCTGCTTAAAACATCCTGACTCGCAAACATAAAAAACTTCTGAATATTTCAGCATACATCAGATTATTCACTCCCGAATATGAATATATTACTCCCAGAACGGAATGGAAATCAAAAACCCACATAATATATTATTCATTCAGAATATGCGACACGAGTTCCAGTAGATTGACATATTCGAATTATCAAAAGCTTCATAGATTTCGAGTGAGGTGCACTAAGGTACTATACTGGGTCTCATTTTGAAATCTTTTTTTCCCGATATCTACTTTCCAGACAGTTTTGACAGGCGTGGTTTATCCCATGCTAGGAGTGGATCTTTCCCTAAGAATTTCAAATGAGGAAGGTGGTACAAGTGGCATATCATTTTGAAGAATTTTGAATATTTTTCCTGATGATACTTCAATTAGATATTTTATTTTCAACACTAGCAATATAAGCCATTTTAAAAATATCTTTTTCGTACAATGTCTTATCTATCTATGGTCTTTGTTGAATAAAAATCAAAATAAAACTGTTAATCCATTATAATAGGTACTCAAAGCTGTTACTACATTTTTTCCATAGTATCTTTACTCTGAACAATCCTTTGAATGCACGTTATTGATATTTATGAAGTGATTTGACATAAAATAGTAAAAAAATAATAGTTCAATGATACTCAAGCGTACTGAAATATATACGTATCTTTGAAACTAGCGAAATTTCTCTGCAAAGAAAATGATTCAAATTTGTCTCGATTCTTATAACTTGAAGCTTCTCAGGGAAGTTAACGGTTTTATTTTTTTTCAGGATCATTTGCTATGATTTCGAGAAGTAAGTGACGAGAAAAATTCATGAACTTAATAGAACAATTGAAATTGTGTTAGTGTTTGAAACTTTTCAAGAAGATGTTGGCCTTTTCTGCGCTGGGAACCATACTGCAAGCCGTTCTTCTAATACCAGGTGAGTTGATAAAATTTAGAAATGAAAATGAAAATTTACGGTAAAGCATTCGAAACTCTCAATATATAATGTGATTGATAAATATAATTTCACTATTCCCAAATCGAGGACGGACTAATAATGACCCACTTCCTCCCCCCGACACCAACATTCAATAATGAAATGAAATATAGAACTAGAACCTCTAGCGTGATCAATCCACAACAGACACTGTTCCCAAACATCTTCTCAAAGCACGTTTCACCAACCAAGTTGGCGTTTCAAGTGTGATAAAGTACACTCATTCTAACTTTAAAACTGCTTTCTATTCATATCAGGATACACTTTTACTTTCAGGCACATATGAATGATTTCGAGTAGAAATTCGCGGATTGAAAGATCCAGCTAACTTTAACACAGCGATTCATATAAAGATTAACAATATGTATTATTTCAAGTGGGACCTTAGCCAAATGTTCATAGTTCTCATGCGACATTTTTCTATTTCCAAAATTTCGGAATCATCCAAAAAGCAGGTGTCATGTATCGATCTCAACAATGTTAGACAGTTCTATACACATTCTATGTATAGCCACGTATTTTCTATGGCCATTCTCCGGAATCGAATATGTGCTACATCTTCTTTGAAACGAATTTCAATAGCTCGCTTCGTCTGACCGATGTATTTTTGTCACAGTCCTCACATTTTATTTTATAAGAATATACCTAATTTTTCATTCTTCAACATCTTGTCTTTAGGGTAACCTAACATTTGTTGGAGTGAACAAGAAGTTTTGAAGGCTACTTTTACGTTAAACTCATTGAACATTCGATATAATACATTAGTGTATTTTGTTCATACGGAAAGACAATTAATTAGAATTGATGTTTCAGAAAAGTCGAACATTTGTTCTATCTACTATATTTGAAGGATACCCATTGCGTTCAGCTAAGTCTCTGATAACATTTTCCTCAATAATGTATGTTTTTCCAATGAGAAGGGACGTAACAAGTGTATGGACAAGAAAGTTCGTTTCTGCCAAAGTTGGTGCGATCAAATTTTGAACATTCTTAAGTGTATTCTTCATTTTGCAACTATTTCAGGCTATTGGTTACTTGGTAATTCATAACAGCAACTTTTGAATTATCAATTCTCTCATAATGATCTGATTTGTTCAATATCACAATTTTATTGCCATTCGTTTGATTTCAGATATGTAACATCTCTCTCTTTCGATAACTTGATACTCTTCCTTTATATTTTTTTTCTGCTCGGAATCATTGATGCATGTCTGAGAGTAGAATTGCATTCTGTTAGATATAAATTGAAACCAGATTTAGATTTGGGAATCAATATACTTCATCTCCTGAAGACGCCAACTTCGTTGGTGAAACGCCCCTATCCCCTGAAATCTAAATCCGCCCTTGGCTAAAATTGGAAATAGTTTTTTAGATTTTCAATTCGAAGAAGAAATTCAACTCATATATAATTTGTTTACCCTTGATGATAATTTTTAAAACTGGCATCGATCCTTTGATGCGAGGAATCAAATATGGTTGATCCACCTCATGATTTGGACCACTTCGGATCACCAGCAAATACAAACTGCACTCGTCAAGAACTTTTTTTTTGAGAACCGCAACACGTCACCAACTAATTGAACCTCTGGCCGTGAAGGGTCACTTCTCATTCAAATTCCAAAAAAAGGAGTAATTGAAGAAATACAAGAAAAAAGTATTTCTATATAATATGGATTCCTTCACAGTAATTTTTGAATATTGTTGTGAATCGTTTTATACAAAAATCATTTTCTTCTGTTCGAATCAAAAACATTTTTTAACAACGAAAATGAGACCATCACTAAACATTTGGGGCTTTTCTCGAGACATTCAAAATTGAATACTCTGAATTCTAATTCCCATATGCAACTTTCGCGTTCCCCCAAAGCCTAAACTATCTTATGTGGAATTCAATTTAACAATAATGTACTAAGTGTGTATCTTTCCAGTAGAAGAGCAGCAATAACGTTTCAATATGAAACACTGCAGTGCGGTTGGTGTGCACCCCTACAGCGGTATACAAGCTCAAGATTTCAGTATTAACATTGAGGATCCTTTAATGTCTGATATTCACGGAATTATATTAATATCTTCGCGTAATTGACAATAACGGATAATGAAAACGGTTAGCGAATTCCATATTCTCGTAAAATAAAATGAAAATTGGTATCCTTACGAAAATTTTCAGCAGTTAGGTTTGATTATGGATCTCGTTAGATCTAATGTTCATTAGAGGTACAAACGCAAGTAAACACCCCATTTTCCTGAGTAGTATAGGAAAGTTTATGCATCGAATTTGTTAATAAAAAATGCAAATATCCAAAGAGAAAAGTTTGGGCGATATTAAGGATATGTTCATCCTGTAACCCTGCAAACTCTAAAGTTTCGACGTAAGTAAGGTCGATGACATATCCCTCATGAAGACTCCATTTATAGGATCGACAGAGGATGAAATTCTTGAATATCAAGGTGAACGAGGCTCCCAAAAGCGGTCGGTTGCAAAGCCATGCTCGACATTGACCGCAGACAAAATTCGTAAGCTCAATTCAAGGCAACTATAGCCCAAACCGCCATAGATCTATCGGTGGCGCTAGGCCACAAATGAGTTGTTGGACTCAATTGTCCTTGAAGGACAAGCCTGAGTGAGTAAGGTCGATGACATCTCCCCTCACGAAGACGCCATCTATGGGATCGATAGTTCATGTCCATGTTGATGAGGGTTGCTATTGATTCACTTAGACCTATTTTACCTCATCAAAAATCTTTGAGAAGTTATCAATAACTGATTTGATGTATATACTCAATGATTATATAATTTTTGAGGAATAAATAATTTTGGCTTTCTACTTTATTATGTAATCATTTGAAAAGCGAAAGAGGAAAATCCAATACATTAATAAAAATTTTTCAAAGATGTGTAAATTCCAAATCTTCATCAAAATTTCAACTTTTAATCTATTTCAAACTAATGGAGAATGAACGAATAGATAAGTAAAGTGGCTGTGTAGATGATAATCGAACTATTAGAGAGGGCAAACATCCCTCAACTCATGAATTTTCTTCAGAAAACAGATGACTACATGCTTAGGAGAGGATTGAAGTGCATTGTTCAACAAAATTCAGGAAGATCGACTTTCCCTTAGCTTCGATCTCTCTTCAGTCACAAGAGCGATTCAAAATCGATGTCTCTGGTGCTAGTTTTAGTTAGCAAGGACTAGAAATCCGTATACCAATATACTCAACATCGATGTCGAAGTCAAACTACCAGATATTTAATAATGAGCCAATGCCATCGTTGCCAGTGTAATCCAAAAGCACCGATAGGCACCTCACGATACCTAAGAGAAACCCATAAGAAACCTAAGCTTGCAACTGCAAAGAGCACTTGAGATAAACTACCCTAACTGCTTTGAGTATTCCAAGTTCTACCAAACAGCTCATCTCCTGAAATAACAACCGAAAATTCTTCATTCATCCTGATTTTGAACGTTTATGCAGTCCTTGACTAATAAAAAAACTCTTTATCCAGTTCCTTGCGTCAATCAAATATTTACAGTGAACACTGACGTGCCAACTAGTATTATAAGTTTCCTATGAAGTTGCTCATAGAAATGTTGAATTTCGGTTTTCACACTGAAAAGAACACCGATGTTGCATTAGTGCAATAAACCTACCTGTACAAAGAACACCTTACAGCTCCAAATTATAGCTTCCGCAGTGACCCAGTTTATGGTCCGTGAGGTAGAGCGAGTATTTTTCTTGAACAAACCTTCTTAATATACAGTTCGGTAATACAATTAACTTGTTACTTGGAATTGAAGTCGAGTATTGAAGTTATTGAACAGCTGGGGAGAGGTAGTCGATAACTCATAGTCAGAAAATAAACTAATCTGATGGATCGAATCTTTCCCAAATGATAAAATATATCAGGTCAGGGTCGAGGATTCTAATAATGATAGAGTGGTCCTGGTTGAGTTGCCTCAAGTGACTCTACTATCTCTCACTCTATACAGCCTCTACACTTTGGGAACCATTCAGGATACGATTCTTAGGGTTTTGGTGAATAATAAGTAGTTTTGCGGAATATTGACAGTTCATTCAGAGAATAAATAGATGAGATTTGGAAAATACAGAATTATACGTACGAAACATGAATATTACAGTACAGATGTGCACTCGAGCTTTGAAGAGCCTCGAAATATAGCATTACCATGAGTTCCAGGTACACTTATAGTAATGGTAACATTTATGTTTGCTATTGGATAAACGTATCCTTCACTGAATTTGAATACTTTTCAATAAATGAGTAATTAGCAAAAATGTTTAATTTTCCACAAATAGTATAACACATGATTTCTGTTTATGAAGAGTTGGAAATTGCACACGAAGAGCGGCATTTTTTTCCAAAGCTAGTTAGCTCAGAATGAGGTTTTAGAAGTAATTATTTCCGAGTACACCAGCTACTAATAACAGTATCAAGAAAAGCTCTGAAAACGAATAGCAATCCTTTAGTAACGCATGAAATAAAAATGGAAATTGATATGGATGATCAATGATTTTTGCAGCGAAGTTGCTTGGATCTATATCAGAACGGTACTCCGTTACATTACTTTTGTCGTTATGATTTTCGTTTGACTGTGAGACTCTCATCTAGATGGATTAGTATAGAAAAGCAACTGAATGACTTTCGATATCACTAAATTTACCTTTCTTATACTTCTTTTCAAGAACATTTTGAATTTGTTGTTAATAAAACACACCCTACTGATACTGTATATCATGAAATTTGAATCACAGCAGCATACCTGTCAATTGGTTTCGTGAAAATTTTCAAAAAACACGAAAAAACACTATGAGTTAACAACACCTCAAAGGTGTGATTTTTTCCACTTACAAAGGATTTTGGAGAAATTGGTGATCCTCGTGAATTGTTACATTCATATAATTTGTCTGCATAGCCGGTATTTACAGTTTGGCTTGTAATATCAATTGTAATTAGTTCCTTAGAATGAGACATTGCATGGAAGTAAAAATGAAAAGATTTCGGATTATTGGCTGCGTAACTACTCATATCCAAACACTTTCAATTCACCATTTGATCCCTCTGCTATAGACAATGTTTCCGGAAGTATTACTGAAATTCCAGAATACTTATGTATTAAAGAAAATGTATGCATTTTCTTTTTGTTTTGCACATCAGACAACTTGGTTTTCGTTTCCATCTGAAATTTATTTTTATATAATGAAAGTTCTGAAAAGTTATTTTTCGAAAATGTAATATAACATGTAGATACCATCGACATTAGAGAAAGATCCCACGATTTTTGAGAGCTCTTGTTATCAGGTGTATACTATCCTGATTTTTTTCTCGCAAATCTAAATTTGTGTTCCCACAAGTAAAAAAAAACGAAGAAAAAACAAATCTTTCTGTCTCAGTTCTGACAAGTTTTAATGTGGCAGACAATTAAACTTTGCGAAATGAAAAAAAGATGTTACAAGAATTATCATGGTCCCCCCAGTTGTTATCAGAGAAAACAATATCTCTGATATTTCATTTCTGAATATAATAAATGCAAAAAACCAATGAAAAAATTTATGTCATATCATATTCGAAGAACACAAAATTCTGACCATAATAAGGTTACGTGTGTTTTGACCGCGGTAACGCATCATTTCATGATTCGATAATATTTGTAACCGTTTTCAACAACACACCGAACCTCAAAATATCGCAATCATTAAATGAAGAAGCGATTCCTTTGAATAAATAACTGAAATTATTCAAGAATAGCATGTACCATGCCATAACGTGCTGAATTTCAGTGAATGACTAGCTCGAAGAGCACTAAATTTTGCACGATAGGATAATGAGCTGCAGATAAGCGAAGAGCGGACGGAAATAATCCCGTTGGAAGGCGTCGAGGTCACTCCATAAACATTGACAATAACTTGGTGTTTCGTACTTTTGCAGAAAAATTGAGTGCTAGGTCACTCAGCAATGAAAATATAATTTGGGGTGTTTGCTGATGAATTTAAATTCGATTAGAGTTTCTCTAGGATACAATGAAAAGTAATCTTCCTAATTTCCATAGTTCTTCAAAAATTTTCAATAGCGAAGGTGCTTCGCAAGTTATTGAGAAATGTTTTTGAAATAACTTCTTATGGAAGGCTTTGTGATTTCGAATGCCTTTAGTAACTCAGCAAAGTTGAGTTCTTCACATGAAATGAGGTTTTTCATTATAGCAGTTCAATGATTGAAAGAAGAAATCTGACCTGTTGTAGGTGGCTGCATCTTTGAAACTGATAATAGATCTAAGTGGAAAACTCCTTTAATGAATCATGAGTAGTCCATATAGGTGAGAGGGGTTACTTTTGTGGAGTGTCAACAATGACCTTCCATTTTCCGAGAAAAAGAGTTGGTTTTTTCGATGCAGTGGGATTTCGTGTAATCTACATGTATTGCTCCTTTTGAAGACCGTCTTCGATATTCTGGCCTAACAAATGCTATTTATTATAACGGGAGCATTCTTTTCGACTACAGATGAAAAAATATGATCTTCTCGTAGGCCTTTTCTAGCTGATTACCATTTGAATTTTCAAATAGGCTCTTTGCTAAGAAAACTAGTAGATGCACTGGTCATCTTCATGTTGGCACAGATGTAGGAACAATGACAGGGTTTGGTTCTTTTCCAAGCAAGGATTCCTTTATATCCATGAGCAGGTGATAGTTCACGTTGAAGATGTTGGTGGTTTTGGATTGAACTGTTTTCTGTCTTGATAGAACAATGTTGTCTCACCAACTCTTTCCACTTTCGATTGTAAGTATTCTTCGTGTCTTGGCGAATCTTGGCGAGCATTGGTCTGTGATTCACTTTTAAAGTTTCTCTTCGAATTCCTTTGAATCGTTGGGTGGCATCTTGTAGAGAGCTAGTAGCTGATTTGAGACCTTATCAGCACTCAGCTGGCTTGCTCCAATATGCCGTTGTCTATTCCTCCTCGAATTAGCGATCATAGATAAGAGGAGGTCCGTGCTCACTCATATTCCTGAGTTCAATAATGTATTCGTGTTTCAACCTAGACCTATTGATGAGACCTATAGAAGGTCGAAATAGGTCTTTCTCCTGTTGGATCACGACTGATTCAGTTTGAAACCTGCCTTCATTTGCAAACATTGATATATAGAAATGCAATGTATCCATTATTTTGTCAACAAATGTGAATAACTACCTGAGAGTTTGCATATGTACATTGCAACAAATTTGAAAAAAATATAATATGTTTTCCGAATATCCTTCCACAAATATCAGAGATAAGCATCTGCGCTCACTGAACTGACAGGGCTCTTTTCGATTCACCGAACGAAAATGTCAGGAAATGACACACTGATCAATCAAACATTTCAAAACACATTCATCACGGGTGCTTTTATCGAAAATCTAGAAATACACCCCTCCGTCATGTTTTCGATGCCGATATTTTAGCTGGTTTATGCATTTCATCAGACAGTGTTCAATGAAAACACTCGATGTTATGAATTTTTAGAATTTGTTTCGTCAGTGCAATCAGGTTTGAGGTTACCTCTCAACGAAGACAAATTATCTGTATGGACAATTTGAAGTATCTATCAAAAATCTTGGGTCTTAGAGTACGAAAAAATCTATTGAATATTACATTTCTGAGTTTCTCAGCATATTTTAGGCCCACTTTGTATAACAATGCTTATACCCAAATTTGTTAGTTTTCGAGTTATTAATTTTTTTCGGAAAAATTTGACAGTTACAGCACCATTAAGAAAAAATCATAACTTATAGACAGTAACAGTTGAAAATGTGATATTTCACAGAATCACACCTTAGGCATCAAGTCATGAACATGTCCATATTTACAGGGTGGTCGAAATTTCCATCTAAAACATAACATCAAGAAAACTAATGAAACACGATTTTTTCAAATGGAAACGATACATTATTACATTATTTTTGGATACTACTAAAGAAAAGTTATCAAATATATGGAGAATGTCTAAACCTAAAATAGACCCCTGGCAAAATATATCCGATTTTGGGAAATATTTGAAATGTAAATCATTCGAAGCAATACCAAACCAAGAAAGCTTTGAAAACAAATGAACTAATATTAATTCTATCGTTGATATAAGGTAACTCAACATGAAAATGGATGGATTGGAATAAAATACTATCAGAAAGATGAATTATATCTTTGTTTATTGATATCGAATACAGTAATTTTATATTGTTTATATTTTTTAAGGTTAGATTTTACTTTAATTTTAGAATTTAACTTAATCTCTTTAGATTCAAATAATATTGTGGTTCATTTCAACAGATGTTCAAATACATTGCCGTTTTGTTCTAAACAAGAATATATTCTTTTTTGCATACCACTATTTGTAGCTTTCTGTATGGAGTCAGGAATCAAATTATTGAAAGCTCTCAGAACCCTTCGTTTCATGTTTTCTTTATCACTCACAGGATCCGCATAAACATTTTCTTTGATATATCCCCAGATGAAGAAGTCCAGTGGCGTCAGGTCTGGAGAGCGAGGAGGAAATTTAAATGGCCCATTGTAGCAAAGCCACTGATCTTCGAACATCCCATTCAACAACCCAGCAACGGTATCAGTAC
>WOGR01002382.1:280-17631 GCA_015342045.1 Leptinotarsa lineolata | reverse complement strand
GGTCGTTTCAGCGACCCAATTACAGCAGTCGGCTCTCTAGAGAGAATCTTGTGAATTCTTGTGCTGCGAGGTACATCAGATATACTCTCACAGAACTTCCTCCAAGACTCCCGTTTTGCCTTTCTAATTTCCTTGTTATATGTCGTTAGAGTTGTCTCATAAAGCTCCCAGTTACCAGACTCTTTAGCTCGATTCAATAGTCGTCGAACTTCTTTTCTTTGTTTTTCCAGGCTTTTGTTCCACCAAGAGGAGTTATGGTTATCTCTTTTAGTTCTCAGTCTACCGCAGTCGCATGATGGATATAGAGGTTCCTGACACAAGGTGCAGGGCCTGTCGCGAGGCGTCCGAGACCCTAATGCACTTGCTGTCAGCATGTCCAGCGTATGCGGTCTTGGCCTATATCCATCGATATAATGCAGCTCTAAGGCACTCTTGCGGCACTGAAGAGATTCGAGAAGTGACGAATTTATTGGAACTATTCGTTCCCTACCCTCAGGCTCATGCAAGCTAATAAGCCTGATGTAGTCCTTCTCGACCACCAGAGCAAGACGATATTTTTCGTGGAGTTTTCAGCTCCTGGCGAGACGAATATCGTGCGTTTGCTCATAGCATGTGATTCTCGGACCCAATGATCACTTACCCCACGGCGTGGGGTAAGTGATTATTGTTGGCTGATAGTGTTGGCGCGCCCTCCGAATGTGTCGGCGCTTCAGGGAATAGGGCATGACCAGCGGGAACAGGTTAAAAAAATTAATTGATTATATTGACAAAATTTATTACAAGATGTAGGAGGTATGAATATCACATGATTTGCTATACAAATAATACTATTGACACCAATTTTTTAAAATTTCATATTAATAGCATTTGAACATATTGTGTAGAATAAATTTTGCAGGACGCATATCTATATGCTGAACATTATCACCATAGGTCTGAAAATGTGGAGGCGGCGGCGGTGGCAGCATTGGATGTGGAAAGCTTGACGGTGGAGATGGAGGATTTCTGGGATGTAGAGCACAAAGAACGTTGTGTCACATGCGATCTTCTAAAGACATGAGACTTGGGTTGACATGTTCGAATCCTTCAAATTTGGACTGATCGATTCTTTCGATTACTCTCCTGTAAAAAAATAGTATACAGCAAGGCACAAAAAGTTGGAATTTACATAGTTACAGTGGCTGGCAGCGGAGCAGAAATGAGTTTTCAGGAACGTATTATCAGAATAAAAATATTGAAATATAAGAGGACTGTTCAAAAAGTAAGGTGAATGTTCAAATTTCGCAGATTGTGTGAATTTGATTAGCGATTTAGTTGGTTTATTGGTAAGAGGCATGGAACTTAAAAGTGTTCTGCGTGTTCCGTGATTTTGTGCTACCGAAATAGAAAATAGATCAAAGAATTAGCATTAAATCTTGTATGAAAAGACTGAGAGATAAAGGCAAAGATGACTATTTTCGTAATAAAAAGGTAATCCATGTCTCGACACATTGAAACTGTTCCCACCAAGAAAAAAGATGTTGCAAAGTATTTGAGTTTTTTAAAAAAGTCCAAGGAAAGACGACTTGGTTTTTCTGATATAAAACTAGGATATTTCTACTATGATACTGAATAGAGTGAATTGATTTCAGTTCATGGTCCCACAGAAGGGGAATTGAATTCGTCAAGTATCCAGATTATGACCTTTGTTCTAATTGCTTAGGTTTTTTATTAAAAAACATATGTGATATAGTATCATCATAATGAATATAAATGTATTAAAAATAACCTGTATGCTGCAGAAAATATTGCTGAATATTTTCTAGCAGAGAGTAAATGAAATAGAAGTTACAGCTGGGTTTACTTACCGATCATCTGGTGTGAGACATACTGGTTTATTCGTATATTCTGGTGGAAAATAGGTCAAATCTCTGTCAGAATTCAAACAGGGTTTATACGGAGGTGGAACTTGTTTTTGTTTCAGCTGAAATGAAAAAATACTGAAGATACTACAAATTCTGGAATCGACTTATGATATATCTCTGTGTACGTGCGCGCGCTTATGTGTGTGTGTGTGTGTGTGTGTGTGTGTGTGTTCGTGAAGGTGGTTTGTGTTTGTTTGTGGGATAATAAAGCATTGCTTTTTGATGAAAAAAAACTGTTGGAGCTGAGGCTTGTCTTGATAAACATTATTTATTCAGACTCTTGCTCTTGGAAAATCAACCGTTGAGAAGTGGTTTGCTGAGTTTGCCGTCCACTCATATATGATTTTATCCAAGTCAGTATGTTATGTGGAAACCCGAGCTTCTCTAACTTTATATATAGAAAATCTGGTAAAACAGTATTGAATGTCATTAACAGGTCGAAAAAAATATTAATTACAAAATTATTGGCATCAAGTAAATGTTATTGAGATAATCATAGGCAGCAGTTTCTATGTAACGATCTTTCCTAAAGCCATGTTGATTATTACATAATATATTATTCGACTCTAAGTGATTCATTAGTCTAGTAGCCACCACTTTTTCATATAGTTTCGAAAGACAACAAAGTGATGAAATTTGTCGGTAGTTATTCAGGTCATTTCTATTTCCTTTTTTAAAAAGATGAATGACTAAGGCTTTCTTGAACTCTTTTGGAAAGTTATCCAGCATGTAGGATTGATTCATTAGATAATTTAGGGGAATCACAATAAGGTCAAATATTTGTTTAACAACTGGTATTGACAGGTCATCTGATCCACTCGAATTTTTATTTTTCATCAATCTCAATGCAGCATGTATTTCAGCTTCAGTAATCGGTCCGTTCTGGTTGTACAAGGTAGTGTTAGATTTTTACCCAAGTATGTAGAAATAGCAGTTTTAGCAGTATTTTAAAATGATGGGTAAAAAGGTCAGCTACAGCAGGTGGTCAACCACAACTGAGTCATGATGGAGAGTGATAAAATTATCAACACACTTTCTTTTTCTCCCCAACTCGTTGTTCATTATATTCCACGTTTCTTTAGTTTTGTTACTGGCGTTGTCAATTTTAGTGAAAAAGTAATTAATCTTTTTTTGCTTAACTTTATTCTTGTGTTCTTCAGCTTAGCTTTATATACAGCCATATTAGGGTCAACTTCTCGATCAATTGTAATTAGATGGAACATATCTCTTAGATATTTTCCTTCCTGGGCATGATCGTCAGAAATCCAATTACTATTCATGTCCTTGTTTACAACAGTTTTTCTTTTGAGACATAAGACACCAAAACACCAAGAGAGGGACTCTAAGAAAAAAGAGAATCCATCATGAATAGACAACGTTGGAAACAATATTGTAGAACTGAGTCTAGTTCTTAATTCATTAATGCTGCTAGGATTGACACATCTCTTTACTATAACTGATTAAACGGAACTTTTTTTTTCATTATTATTTACTTTTCGTTTTTTAACAGTTAACCCATTTATTTTATATGGATAATTTCAAACCTTTCTGGAAAAAAGGATCTCCGTCAGTCCTTAAGGGTGGCGCGATCGCTATGGAATTCAAAATAGATAAGTGTCCATCTCCGAAGAGAACGATGCGAGGATTATGGAGACAATTTGAAGCTCGTGGATCATTCTATACCATCTGGATGCTGGAGAGACATCCAAGAGGTGTAAATTTGGTTAACAGAACTGTCGGGGAAGAACAGTTGTTTGCCGTATTTTTTTGAAGTAGTAAAGTAGACGAGAAAAGAGCTATACCAATTTAATGTGAAGACCAGAAAAATTATGTACCTTCATAAGAGTTCGTTTCTCTATTATATGTATATTACCAGAAAACAGAATAATTTTGATTAGAGAATTTAAAGTCGTGAGAGTTCGGATACTCTTTCATTTTTTTAAGGCAACTACTCTAGAGGATGATCACTTGGTTTGGTGTTTGACACTGAATGAGGTGAGCAGAACCTTGTTACCAAGATTGAACCGTTTATGCAAAATGCCCACATGAAGGTCAATATTACTCCTGCGGATTCATGAAGATTTTCGGTTTTGTGAACTATCCAGTGAAAATCTAGCAATGAAGTGTTACTTGAATAAGTTATGGATTTGCATCAAATACAGTGGCGGATTTACAGATTTGCCGCCCATAGGCTATTCAATTTTTGCCGCCTGTAAATAATTTATTTTTTCGATTTTTTTTTTCTTAATTTTGAGGTACATTATGAATTCACAAATTTTTTCAGAACATTATGTGAAAAAAGCTGATTTCAGGAAAAAAAATTTTCAATCGATAAAAAAATATTAAATGGCAAAACACCACTCTGAAAAAAATTTGAGGATTCATAAAAAATGTTGAAGTTTTTTATAAGAGAACGAAAAAGATATCAAAAATTGAAATCACGGAGAAATTTTTGATTTTTTCATAAAATTAAAAAATAAACAGTGATAACCGCTTTGGATATTTTTGATATATTTTTTTCGAAAATGTACATCCAAAATCAAAAAAAATACATTCCCGATAAGTTAATATTTCACAAAATTATCGCAAACTAAAAATTGAAGAGCCGTGATTAATTAATGAAATGTATCAATTTTCGAATCAGCAAATTGTTTAATTTCGAATTTTGTGAGATGAAGAAATAACTTTCTGAAATTGAATACGTTAATTAGCGAATTTGCTGCAGCAATCATGATTGAACCATCTATATTATATCAAGATTGAATTATGCGAGTAAATATCATAATTATTAGGTAAACGGAAAAAAATTTTTAGTAATTATCAATGAAGAAAATATGTAAAAATAACTAAATTTCGACTATAATATTGAACCGCTATTGCGATATTCTAAAAATATTTTGTTAAATGTTTCAATTTCCCTCCAATTTTCGAAATTCTTATTTTGTATGTGTATAATAATTTTTTTAAATTTTTTAAATCGAAATAAAAAATTTTATGAACTAAATCTGCCGCCCTTTAAAATTTGCCGCCCTAGGCTCTAGCTTACTCAGCCTACTAGTAAATCCGCCACTGATCAAATATCAGCCAAATACATCACATATGAAATGAAAGATACCAGTAGGTATATAGGTTCAGTCTCGAAAATATCCAGCCAGAACATTTGAGACTGTTTCGAAAATGTCTGTATATATGAAAACAAATATATCTCGATCTTACCATATCCCAATCTATACTTTCAAAAAATGGGTGTCCAGTGATTTCTGTAAATGAATCAGGGTTATGGCACCCTAAGCGATCAGCAGGATTTTTAGTCAGGAATCCTTCGAGGACATTAGCGGCTTGCAAACTCAATGATCGAGGAATACGTATTTTTTCTTCCAGTATCACTCGGTATAAATTGAAAACGTTCTGATCCTCATTTTTAGATTCTTTACCTATGTTAAACGGCGACCTTCCAGCCAAAATTTCATACAAAACCACTCCTGAAAAAAAAATGGATTTACATACACAATGATTGGAGGAACTAAATACTGATATCGTTAACGAATTATTCCAATGTATGTTATATGTTTTTAAAACACTTTGTTTTACTTTTCTTCCGTTAAATCTATACTCTATATCAGTGTTTTTCAACCTTTTTCATGACACGACCTCCTCAGTAAAGAAAAATATTATGCGACACCCCCACCCTTCTTTCATGTATGTTACTATTTTGTTAAAAATATTCAGTCCATACAACATTTTGATGCGTTTCAATAATAGGATATAAGTACATAATAAAGTACGTAAAAAACATTCTTTTACATCAAAAAAGTCGCCAATTGATAACTAACTCAATTTACGCGAATAGTTACGAACGACCAAGGCCGATGCCGGCCGTCCAGCGAGTGTGGTGTGACGTGCAAAGCATGCAAGTTGTTGATTTAACGAGCGAGCGGGACAACGAGAAACAGGACGTAACGAGTGCTGCCGGTCGCGGGGTATAAAGGAAGTGACACACGTGATTGTCAGCCTTTCAGTTGTTTAGTTTAGCGAGTGCAAATCATTGTTTTCAGTTTTTCACATATTTAGTTGAAGTGATTTGTAATGATTGAAAATGGATAAATTACAGAAAAGACTAACAAAACCGTCAACTTCTAGCGGGAGTGGTGGATCAAAACCGAAAAAGAAATCGCCTGAGCGTAGATAGCTGCAGTCTACTGAGGTGGTGCCCACGTATGTGAAGACATCAAGGACGAGAATGTACAGGGTGTACAGCCATCCTGTACTACTTACCGAAATTCAAACGACAAAGCCATTGTCAATCCCGACGAAGAGTAACGCATGCTCTGAAGGCGGACAGGACTTTTGAAACACAGGGTGCTTCGAGAGTACCGGGAAGGTTCGATCGAGGTCTCAGCGAGCGTTAAACGTAGAAAGCCTGTGGCTTCTACAGGGAGTCGCCGGCGGGCGTAAAACGCGGAACTAGGGTAGTGGAAGTTTGTGGACACTACGAGGAGTCGCCGGCGGGCGTAATACGCAGAAACGTGGAGGAAGGACAGGATGTCCAACGCCAGGCGTTGAGATGCCCCCAAACGGCAACCCTCAGAGGTTCCTGGGAGGAAGGGGACGTTTTGCGCGCAAGAGCGTATAACGTTTCGGAGGAGTCTGGAACTGGCGTCCTGATGGAAGTATCAGGGGGTGGTGGTAGGCTGGGGGATCACCTCGAAGGCGGTGGAGTTTTGGGGGTGGTCTCATGACGGGGCCAGTCAATCCACCAAATTCAACAGTTCAACGAATTAATCGCGGCAAACCACAAACCTCTCGTTGCATCCAGACAGGAGCTGGGCCCTGAAATCCCTGGGGCTTAGGTCTGGGAGGCCAGGAGGCCGCTGCAACGGAAAACAAGGGTGTGCGGCGGGATTGGAGTGCCACAACACGACGACACCCCCCACCCCAAAGTTTGTAGAGGACAGAATGTCCTGAAAGATGAATTGTCATGGATTTCCGTATGCTTCAACGATAAATGGTGGCTTGACGCAAATGATGGCTGAAACCCATGGCTGCCTTTACAATGGTCATTTCAATAGTTTTTCGATAACTTAATATACATAGATTTTGAGATTTCAAAATCAATTTATATTATTCTACATTCTATAAAGGTAAGAGTCTCATCTGTTGACCAAACTATTTAATTCTCAATCCATGTGATCAGAACGGATTTCAAACTTTTCTGATCTGGTGGAAGCAAGTTCCGCGCTACCAAATTCAAATATAAAAATGAATCCCTTCGGCTGAACGATCCCATATACAGGGCGGTGTATTTTCGTGTGCGCGAAAATAATTAATCAATTATAATAATTATAAATAATTAAAAGTTAAAAAGGGATCGTTTCAGACCCGATGAATTTTTATTACAATAAGTTCTTGCCACATGGACGTACGGTTAATAAGGAGTATTATATTGAAGTTATGCACTGCTTGCGAGAAGCAATACGAAAAAAACGTCCGGTATTGTGGAAAAACAATTCATGGCTTTTACATAATGCACCTGCACATTCGTCATTGCTTGTTTGTAATTTTTTGATCAAAAAACACCATAATCACTCCTCAGCCACCACAATCACTACTTGGCCACCATATTTACCAGCTTGAGCCCCCAGCGACTTCTTCCCGTCCCGAAGATCGATGAGACCCATGAAAGAACGGCGTTTTGCGACCGAATCGCTGAAAGAGTTCAAGGATATACCAAAAAGTGCATATCAGAACTGATCCGAGGTTCGGAAAAAACGCTGCCACAAGTGTATTATATCTGAGGGTGACTAAATTGAAGGGGGACGAAATGGAAATTGATGAATAAATATTTTTTGAGAAAAATGGAAATTCACCCTATTTTTTCAACAGACAGCTGAGCTGCTCGGATAAACTGGGGGAATTGTCTCAAAGCACACTGAATGGGCATCATATTTTTGATGCATTTGAACATTTTATTAGGTATCATACATCCATCGATGAACAAGTGTTTTAACCCTCTTTACTTATATATCCTTTATAAAAAATGGCTTATTTACCAGAAGTATTCGTGGATGAGATATTCACAGTGCAATTCAGCCCATCTCTAACCCGCATAAAAATTTCGTTCTATAACATTGCTATATCAAAAATTCATTGTATTTTTCACTTTACATTACAGGAAATTTGTACCTATGATGTATATATTGCAGACAGATAAAATCACTCATGTGTAGATAAAATATAACACTCACCTAATGACCACCAATCTACAGAAAATCTATAGTGTTCACCAAGTAACATTTCTGGTGCTATATAATTGGGAGTACCACAAAATGTTCTGGTAGAAATTCCTGGTCTAATGCCTTTTTTACACATACCATAATCAGTCAATTTAATGTGGCCTTCATGATCTAACAGTATGTTATTCAATTTTAAATCACGGTAAATTATACCCTCGCAGTGTAAAAAGTTCAAAGCCAATGAAATTTCTGCGGCATAGAACCTGGCGTGCTCTTCCGGTAATCTTCTCTGTCGTTGCATGTGGGACGTAAGATCGCCTCCTCGGACAAATTCTATAACAAAAAATAGCCGTGATGGAGTTTGGAAGCACGAGTGTAAACCAACCAAAAATGGATGATTTGAAGCTGTTGCAAAAATATGCTTCTCGGTTTGCATCCATTCTATATCCACACTATCCTTTATTAGAGCTTTCTTCATCACTTTCATAGCATAAATATGCCTAGCTTCTATCAATTCTACCATGAACACTTTAGCAAAAGAGCCACATCCTATAACTCGTATGAGTTCGAAGTCATTTAAGGAGTACTGGCGCTGGGATTTACCTGAAAACAGAGAGCACATTAATTATTATATGTATTATGATGAAAATAAGAGATAAAGCCAGAAATAAAACCAGAAAAACCGGTAAAGCTGAAGATTGGAATAAAACTCTAAGGAACTTTACTAAATCTTGTATCGAGCGAGAAAAGAAGGCTTATCTCGAGTACATTGCCTCTAATAATAACCATAATAACTCTAAAGATTTATAGTTAAAACTGAAAAAACTCGATATTCACAGTAAAAAACCCATATTGAATCTTCCCTCCAATTTATGTGATCCTAACAACATGAATGAATTTTTTATTGCTTCGCAACAAGGGTGTAATAAGGTTGACCCAAATCTGGAACAATTTTACAGTAATAACGTGAATGATTCCATCACATCACTTCTTGAATTAACATTGATTACCGAAAATTAATTGTTAACCTTCATGTCACAATTCAAAAGTAGATCAAAAGGAGTAGATGATCTCGATAATTTTCTTTTAGACCTTTGCTGTCCATCTATAGTACCCGTCATTTTACATATTATAAACTTTTGCTCGGAAAAGAAAGTTTTTCCAAGTATGTGGAAGCAGTCTATGTTGGTACCAATACCCAAAATTAAAGAACCTAAGGAAATCAAAGACTTGCATCCTATAAGTCTGTACTTCCAGTTATGCAATCTGGTTTCAGATCAAACTATAGCTGTGCTACAGTTTTATTGAACATATTAGATGATATCGTCACAGCATCGGATAAAAACGAAATTACTGTCCTAATATTGATCGACTTCAGTAAAGCTTTTGATACCTTGAATCATCAACTACTTCGATCTATATTACATTATAATGGACTTTCTCACCTTGAAAAATGTTTCGATTCATATCTTTCACATAGACAACAAATTGTCAGAGTGGGAAACCACATATCAGATTTCAAGAAAATTTTTTCAGGTGTTCCACAAGGTTCAATCCTTGGATCTATTCTCTATATAATTCACACCTCTCATTTGACAATCTGTTAAAAAAAAACCCAAATATCATATGTATGCCGATTATACACAGTTGTATTATTCTTTCACCTCTGATTCTGTACAACATAGCAAAAATATCATTAATGAGGATTTGAATCAATTTGTTAATGTATGGAAGAAACATGCCATGGAAATTAATAATTCTAAATGCTCTGTAATTGTATTCAAAAGGTGAGTCACAAGGTCGAAATTCAGCGACCTGATCATAAAAATTGATGACACTGTTTTGCTTGTCGTGAATCAGGTTGAAAATCTGGGAATTTTTATCGATGATGAACTCAAATTCAAAAAACATACTCCAACATTGATTCAAGGAGCATTTGGAAAAATGAAAGTATTATACCCTCATAGGCATGTTTTCAGCCTGAAACTGGAATAACTCATTTGTGATTCGTTAATTCTATCCAATTTCAATCATAGTGTATCATTATTTTCTAAACAAAAATTAGCAACAACGAACTCAAAGAGTTCAAAACTCTTGTTCGATATTTTCATACGGTATCAATTGAAGAGAACCGATTTTTTATATACAGCCAGGTGGCTGGAAATGTACGATAGGCGGACTCTTCATTCTTCAATATTATTTCACAAAGTTATTGTCAATAAAACACCTCCCTACCTCTAAAACAACATAACTTTTCGAACTGATGTTCATAATGTGAATGATCCACGTTGTTAGGCACTACATTTAACTATTCAAAAGGTCATTTACATATACAATAGCTGAATTCTATGACAATCTAGCATCATCCTTTCGATCGAAATCTGTTTCTAGTTTCAGGTACTGCCTGAAAGAGGATCTGCAAAATGATGGGAAATGCAAGATTAGAGACCTTTCAACTAATTTTCTTCATTTTAACAAATTTACCGAAAACGTTTGCTATTGATGGCTGCTAAACCAATAATGAAAAATTCAGCGTCTTCGAACTTGAAATATGTGCTCAATAGGTTATGTACTTTCTAGTACCGCGATATTTCATGAACAACTACCGCCATCTCTAGGTTAGGCAGGGTAGTTCTGGGACTACCCTGGTATGTTCCTTATAATATATTCCTCAATAGAGTATTGCTTTTCACTCAGAAAGAACATAGCAAACCTATGAAAAACAGTATTTTTTTGCCATTTTCAATCTATTTTCCTAATATATACATTTAAAGCAAATGTTGAATCCCTATATTTATCTTTTCTATAACAAGGAAAAGCCCTGCTGAATTTAACTGCTTCCCATCATAAAAATCTTTGTGAAACTAAATAACTATTGGATTTCTCTCCCAGATTTTTCCAAATCTATGTAAATAGCCAACCCATGGCTTCATATTCCGAGCTTTTGCAACGTCAGATTTTTATTGCAGTAGCAATATACTTTCCTCAATCAAGATTTCATTATAGATAGCGTAAATTTTAATATCGGATTCAATTTCATTTTGACGGTTCGGGGTATCATAAAATGAGAACGCATAAATTTTCCAGTAATAATTGCTTTTCTTTTCCGGTTCATTCGACTTCTTTCCCGGAGAATCACAATGAATACTGTTTCGTAACGACTGACATAGAAGTCACAGAGAGTATATTGAGTTTCAGGAATCTTTAAATGAATACCAAATATTCCTTTGTATTTGGAGGTACCTAGCATATCTCAGTATACTGCAGAAAATTACTGAAATATAGAATCGACATGATACCGATATTTCTTCATTTATATGAATTTTTCACATTTCAAAAAGTTCCATGAAGTTTTGAAAGTGATAAATAATACCCCACTACAATTCCACAAAACATTCAAGTTGATTTTGAGCAAATTATAAAAAATATGAGGAATTGTCAGTGGTTTATATAATGATTATATAATGATTAATGTGAGAATTAGGACCGAAAAAAATATCTACAAAGTTATATGACCATCGAATAGAACAGATTCAGTTCTTGAAAAAAGCATTCAAGTGAAGGGTGAATATCATTTTTCTCCGTAGTTTGTGAAGTCAAATATTACATAATGGGCACCCAGTCTCATGTCATTTACACTAAAAACGTTAGAAAAACTACTTGACAGGTATATCAGGGACGTACCACTGGCTTCCAGACCATTACATCGAGACCAATATACACACAGGTCAGGTATGTCAACAGAAAAGGGTATGTCGGGTAACGGAAAGAGTAGAAAACACTTTCTTGGACATTGAGGGCGCATTTGACAATACGTCGTTAGACGTTGGCATCGAGGAGAAGAGGGATCGACGAGATAAGCTGCAGGTGGATAGACTGTATGCTTAGGGGAAGATTGGTATATACAACCATTATGGGGGGAAACAGTAGTAGCATGGCTGACAAGGGGCTGTCCTCAGGAGGGGGTTTTGTCTCCTCTGTTGTGGAACTGTGTAATGGACGAGCTACTATGTCTCCTAGACCACAACGGGTACAAGGCACTGGGCTATGCAGACGAGTTAGTCATCTTAGTTCAGGATAGAGAAATGCATGCAGCAGGCCCTGAACATAATAACAAGATGGATCGAGGAAGAAGGGCTCAACATAAGCCCATCTGAATCGACCATAGTAGAAATACAAGTGTCGGGGGAGGTCAAATATCTGGGAGTGATTCTACTGACCTGGAACCAACACTTGGGTAGGATAAAGAGGAAAGGGGAAGTAGCACTCATGCTGGCCAGACGCACCTACGGAAAAACATGGGGGCTAAAACCAAACATGGTATATTGGTTATACATAATGGTGGTCATACCCATGATAACATACGCATCTCTGGTCTGGTGGACAAAGATGAAGCAGGCGATCGCTATTAACAAATTGGGCAGGGTGCAAAGACTAGCCTATTTGGGAATAACGGAAACAGCTGAATTGGAGACACTCTTGAATCTACCTTCTTTACACTTTGTAATAATGGGGGAGGCCGGGATGGGCCAATTCGGACTGGAAAATTCACCGAGCTATAAAGGATCGGACAAAACATGAATTTCGAAACTAGTGAAGGAGCACATATTAAATATGTGAACGTACCATATGATACCGAAGTACACCTTCAACACTAACTTCACGACCAAAATCATAAGCCGTGAAAAGTGGACGACCATTATTCATCCCGAGAACATGTTTGGAAAAACACCTGGTATACAGATGGGTCGAAAACCGAAGAGGGAACGGGAACTGGAATATACCGAGCGGATAGAAATTTACACCATAGTTATCTGCTAGGTCTATACACATCCGTCTTTTAGGCGCAAGTGTATGCTATCTTGCAGTGTGCAAGGCTTACTGGATTGAGACGTCAACGAAATGAGCGGATCAATATTTTAACAGACAGAAAGAGCGCATTTGGGCTTTGACAAACCCGAAGGTAACATCGAGACTGGTCTGAGAATGCCATAAAGAACTGAGGGAACTTGCAAACAGAAACAAATCAATTCTGTATTGGGTGCCAGGCCCTTCAGGAATCACAGGAAATAATGAAGCTGATGAATGTGGAAGACACGAATCATCAACTCCATACATGGATCCTGAACCAGCTCTGGGGGTACCAAAATCATTGGCATGAAACTAGATTGAAACACGGATCAATAAGAAGCATACAGAGTACTGGGCAAAAGTACCTGGCAACAAATACAGCAAAACCTTCATTAGAAAAAAGAACCGTTGAACTATTTCAATACAGTAGGAAACGGCTCAAAACAATTACAAAACTACTAAGCAGACACTGTCCGTTTAGAGGACACCTGAACAAATGGGGCTATTCAACGGAGACCTTAGCTGCAGATTATGCAACGAAGGGATAGAGACAGCACTACATTTCCTATGCGAATGTGAGGCACTGAATCACAGGAGGCAAGCAATATATCGACATATAAAATTATGTCCAGAAGAATATGACAAACATCCAACACGGAACCCGTACAAACTAGTACAGGGTACGAGACTGATGGAATGGGTGTCATGAAAAGATGGGAGAATAAAGCAATAAGCCCAAGAGGCTGCAGTGTTTTCTGGAGACAAGGAAAAAATGGACAAGTCAGACAGCACCCAAGTAACTGAGTGAAAAAAAAATTTCATGTTTCCTGGTGTTACTGCCTCATTTATATGTCCCCTGCGTTCTGCATCATCGGTGTCTCTGCGACTACATTTGAAGTGAGAAAATCGACGTTCGATTATTTATTGTTTCTGATTAGACGTTGTCCTTTTAACACTTTTCAAGCCACTACTTTGCTTGAACGGTATTTTTTCCATCAAGATACAGTTAAAAATTAAAATACGAAATTATTTTCATCTGAGTTTCACTTAGCCAAATAATTTTTTAAAAGGAATATACAGTATAAAACCAGAGGCGCTTTTAGAGCGGTGCCTGTGCAAAAGTAGTGATTCACATTGTATTTTAATCGCTGGAGATTGAGCCCATTGGTGAGTTCATTCCACGTGAACGCAGTTCTCCAAATGAAACAGTTTTTAAACAGCAAAGTTCGAGGTGTACTGAATTAACTTCAAAACGATGAGCAGACACAGTCCGTCGCGTATTTCTGATATGTACCGCTTTTGGTGGAATCGAATGTATCAAGTCCCTTTCACTTCGCGTGAAAGTTCCTGTAGAAGAGAGACAAATCTCAAACCAAATGCAGAAAAAGAAATGGATAGTAAATAATGGACCAATAAAGTGGCCTACAAGGTCACCAGATCTTACTCTTTTGAACTATTTTCTATGGGGGACATTGAAAAATTGGATTTACGCTGGCAGAGAGATAGAAAATGTGGAAGACTTTAGATTGAGAATTTTGAATGCTTTCGCAACAATACAGCAAAGGGGTGTATTAAGGGCAACAAATAATATGAAAAAACAATTTCAAAAATGTTTAGAAATGAAAGGATACTAATTCGAACATTTATTGCGCCATTAATTTTTTTGTGTTTATAAATTACTTCATTTCAATTTTCATTACAACTATATGTTCGTTTCGGATGTTATTATTGCTATCATTTTTTTTTCTCCGTATCAAACCACAAATACTATATTTTTGTTGTAGATATGTTTCAGATAATCATAAAAGGTTTTGCTATCTGAAGTTCATTGTAGAAAACGCTCAGGGTAATGGAAATGTGAGAAAATTAAAAAAAAAAGTATTGAAAAACTTCACGGTACATAAGGAGACGTGAAAGTTGCTATTGTATTTTTATTTAACTGAGTCAACCAATTCACAGGGCCGTAATTTAAAAGGGAATAATTCACCCAATTATAATAAAATATCACCGAAACATCCCGAAATATAAAATTGAACTTGATTTCTTAGTATGAAGTGAAAGTCAAAGATCCAAAAACCACAACAAAAAATACAAGTCCGTATTTAAAAATTCAAAGATGGGGGTGGCCTAAATCAGATGACACCCTGTATAAAAAATTCATGTATATATTATGATAGCCCACATCAAGCGCCAATAGCAAAATGTGAACAGATTTTCAATATGTCTGCGAATAAAGAAGATACAGGCAGAAACATACTTGGTGATTTTTTGGTTTTTCCTGTATATCTCCAGAACGAAAGGAGCTCAATTCGATTTTTATTCACATCATTGGATAGGTCTCCAAAATACGCAACTTTGCCACGATTTAACCGACACTCTATCTCTTATCGTTTACGAGATACCCATGTACACAAACGAATTTGAATAGCCCTGTATATCTCACAAACTGAATGAGCATGAATGGCTGAATATGGTAGGGAGAAGATTATTGCATTAGTCTTGTCTGTTTCACAAAATTATTGGCTCATCTTACCTGTCGAGCAAAATTTCTTTTAGAGAGGATATCCATAACATAAACGTTCGTTTTTAAGGAACTATTACACCTCCAATTCATAGAACAACCACGTATGGAAGATCTTTTTCTTATCAAGTGTCGAAGGTTTATAATTCAATTTCCCACGATTTAAAGATTTTGAGTGAACAAGCTTCCAAAAAGAGGATGAAAACCCATCTTTTCGATGAACAATCAAATACAAGTTCAACTTAGATTGATGAACTGTGCTGTTCTCGAGAAATTGTATATGTGTTGGTAGGAAGATGTCAGTAGGTAAAGAGATACACGTGTCAGTCGAAAATTTTTATATTTGAATTTTTTTTATATTTTTTTCCTCAAATTGTTTTTCCTTCCCTTATTTTTTTTCTTCATTAATTTCACTTGTAATACTATTGTTTTCCTTTACGCTTTAGAATAATAACAGAGGTCTTTATATCACCAGAAATACAGACCACCAGATCTTCGGCGTTTTCCCATTGTATTTTTGAATAGAAAGACCAATTCCACATTTGCGAACCATCTTTAACAGGAAGACAAGAGTTCAATCATGGATATGAAGTAATACATTTAGAAAAGAAAAGTTTGAATCTCAGTGTTTCAATATTGAGTTTTTATCGTTTACAAGGTAGTCATTGTTAAAACTACCAAAAATTATTATGTTTTCATATATTGCTGCAGTAATCTGTAGTACCTGTAGTAGGCAGTCAAACAATAAACCAGTTGCATCATGTGGCATATGCAGCATATTACATTTGACATTGTGTAGGCAATTCCTCCCCTCAAAGTTTCCAGTTATGAAGATCATACTTCTATGTTAATAACTATTTGCAACTATTCGATGAGGATCTGCACACTAGCATATGAGCTCTGAACATTTTTTTCAGGGGTTATATGGCTAATAAACAAAACGTTTCCATTTTCGGTAGAATGCATGGATTTACTGAAACAGCGAGGAAAAAACATTGGTTATGTTACAAACAACCCTCTCATCAACGTAGTGGATTTATGGAAAAAATTGGTTCGGGAAGGTTTCAACGCAGAGATTTCCGACGTCGTCAACCCCATTTTGTCAGTTATTTCTTATCTGAAGTTCATCAACTTCAATAAAAAATTATATGTCGTTGGAACAGAAAAGTTCAAAGAAGAACTTCGGAAGGAGAATTTCAAACTTGCTCCAGACCCTGTGAGTATTTTTCTCTGTCTGAAAACAGCTCTCAACTCCTGATTTTTTTTCAGCCTCAAGTAATTGAAGAATCGGTTTCTGTTGCCTTCCAACACATTTCAGATGATGCAGACGTAGGCGCAGTAATATTTTCATGGGATATCAGCATGACTTTTATCAAACTTCAAAAGGTGTTGACCTATTTGAAAAGAAAAGACTGTTTATTCATAGCTGTTGGTAGTGACAAAGAGGCACCTATTGGACCACGTGGACCACTTATAGGTAAGAATACGCAGTTTCTATCCGTACTCTTTCATTGATTACGTACGGATTGAATTATTTTATAACTGAAATCAGATAGTCCGTTTTAATTGAAGGGGTTATATTTTTGAGAGTGATTCCCACTTTTTTTCGTATCAAAGATTATTCACTCCTTGAAATATAAACCCTTAAATTTGAACAATATTCTCTTTGGCTGGGATTTTACAAAATAAGTGAATGAATGTCAGTACGATGTAATCGATGACATAAGTAGATCAAACTTATTCCGTGACATAAAAATCGTAATTTATGAATGAATTGTGTGCTTTTTCTCATAATAACATCCAGATTGGTACTGAAGAGCCCTAAGGCAAGTGTCTTACGGC
>WOGR01002381.1:0-17635 GCA_015342045.1 Leptinotarsa lineolata | reverse complement strand
CCATTCAACCAGAAATGAGCCTCGTCGCTGAACCAAATTTTTCGATAAAAATGTGGATCCTCCTCCAACTGTGTCAGCGCCCATTCACCAAATGTTAGACGTTGTGGGAGGTCGTGTGGCTTCAATTCTTGCACCGGCTGTATTTTATAAGGTTCTACTCCCAAATCCTTTTGCAAAATTTTCCACGTAGTGGAGTAACAGAGGCCCAATTGCGGTGAACGGCGGCGAATCGACATTTCATGGTCATCACGAACACCGGCGGATACAGCCACAATATTATCTTCGGTCCTCACTCTACGTATGCGTGTTGGTGGTTTATTATTCAATAATGTAAACTGGGTTCGAAATTTAGTCACAAGCTTCCGAATAGCTCCCTCAGTTGGCCGACAAAACTGCCCATAAATTGGAAGAAGTTTACGATGCACTTTCTTAACCGAGCATCAATTTTGAAAATAAAATTCAATAACTTGCAAGCGTTGTTCATTCGTAAGTCGATTCATGGTTAAATTATAGACCAAAATGAACAAGTTTGACATTGACACAAGACACGATTCACGCGTGATCTGTCAAAAACAGTGTTGCTAAAAAGATACCAGCAAAAAAATCAGTCATTATTATATAGGCTTATAATATATCATATACCAAATTTACAAACACTATTAGTTAATTAGTACCATTTAGGCACAAGAAGATCTCATTCTGAGATCAGGTGCACTAATTTTGTAAAAAAAAAACTTTAATGTAACGAAATTGTATCATTATTATTATATTATTATAGTTCAGTGTCCGTGTTTATACATTTTTTGCGAAAGTAATTTAGTTACGAGGACGTTATTATGTTTTATAATGGAAATAATTTGAATTGCAATTGTTTCGTGTATTTACATATAATTCAATACAATTTTCGTAATTCGACATATTTCATTGAATATTGTATATTATTGTATGCACAACCATCGTCAGTGGCATTCACTTTTTCAAACAAAAATTAACATACTTTCCTTGTGTTTGCTGGACAGAAAATACATAAAACAGTGAGTCGTATCTGTTCAATACAGAGGTAATCAGGGAATTGTAGCATCGATTGAAAACTGTGTAATTGCCGTATGGTTTCACCGGTTTTTTCGCCCGAGTTGATTAAAACCCCTGATAGAAACTTCCTACTCTGCAAACTGAGGGTTCAACGATATCATTTTATGGAACGCCATCAAAAAACAATAATGAATTTGCCCGGAGTATCGACGACAATTACTATTAAATTCGATATCGATCCAGCTGGAATGACATTGGGTTCAGTCGTATAACTTCCACATTATGTAAATATTTGGCATTTAATTAAGCTTGGTTGGTTGTGCCTATTCTAATGAAGTTAGGTGAATATGAAATTATCGTCTGTTTCAGTACCTTCCTAAATCTATCTAATAAAGTCTAGTACGTAGTTTGCAAAGGAAAAGTTTTTGACAAAAGTTAGTTTTTTCAAAAATTATTTAGACTTGCTGTGTTTTATTAAAACATTTCACAGTCATGGGTGACTATGAGAGGGTGCAGACACGCCTAGAAAAGATGATGCAAGAAGTTATGATGAACAGCGTTATTTATGATGACAACTAATCGTCTGATGAGAAAGATTTAGTGGAAACGAGAGAAATGGATACCGATACTGAACAGGAAATTTCCGATAGTGCTGATGGTGAAGACGAAAGTGATGATGGTGAAGAAGAAAATCAACGTATTGAAAATATTAATTTGTATTATGTGGAAAGAGATAAGGTAACAACGTGGAGAAAACACGTACCACCAAAGACTGTACGAACCAGGTCTGAAAATAGAGTTACTCGCCTACCAATCTCAAGATTACCTAAAAGATCACTTGAGAAATCATTAGAAATTTGGAAATATTTTGAAAATGAGTAAATGTTGGAATTGATAGTAGAAAGTACAAATTCTTTTACTACTACAGTGTCACATAATTATTTACGAGAAAGTGGTGGTAGGCTAACAAATGAATTAGAAATTCAAGCTTTATTGAGATTGTTGGAGTTGAAATTTTTAGATTATCTATGTCCTTGAATAGATTTCGATTACTTTTCAGCTGCGGAATCGTCTGTCCTGACATTATTATATCCGTTTCGAAGACATTTACCTTTTTGGAGAGAACCGATGCACCAATTCGAAATTAATCTAGGTTCTCATTAAGATATGCAACCTCCTGCTGCCGGTGAAGATGTGCATCCGCATCCGATGTCCTGGTATCCAAATGGAATGACGAGACAATTGTGCTGTCGTCAGCATAGTAGTATATTGGATTCTTGTTTTTCTCCAATGAGTCGTTGATATACAATAAAAAGAGGGTTGGACACAATATGGATCCTTCGGGAACACCAGCGTTGATAGTGAAAGTATTCGAGAGATATCCATAGGCGGCCACTTGCAGGGAACGGTCTTTCAGGAAGCTGCTGAGCCATACACAAGAACATCCATGCCACACACGGTCAGAAGCCTTAGAAATATCTAGCGAGACGGCTCTTGACTTTCCATGTTTCTCGATTGCGTTGTTTCAAATATGGGTGACATACGATTGAAGGTCGCCTGTTGATCTTTGTTTTCGAATGCCATATTGATGATCGCTCAAGATGTTGAAGTCTCCCAGATATTAAAAGGATATGGTGGTTTACGGCTTTCTCCATAATTTTTGATATCATTGATAGCAAAGCGACTGGTCTATAGTTCTATAGATGGGTTTATAGGTTTATAAATGGAAAATACACACTTATAATGAGGAACTGAGTTTACTTTTCATATCAGAATGTGCATATATACTTAAAGAACTGGACTCATAATCTCATAAAAAGACCCGGGATCATCATCCCTTTCTACAATAACACATATATTTGTTTTATCGAATGCGGATAAAGTCAATAATACTAAAGCTACTTTTATCGTCAGCGTATGAAAAATCTTCAAAACTAGTGCTTTTCATCTTTCTCCTTCGATTCATTAGAACGAAAACGAGCGGCTTTACTTCAATATTCGGTTTTAACAAATTGGAAAATGTGAGGTCACCATGTATGGTTTCCAGTTTACACATAGGAAATAAATTAGTAATTGACTTATCGATGATAAACTTTTCGGGTAACCGCTGTCGAAAATTCTGATTAGTAGCAGTTGGGTATGTTCACAGGTACCGGACGATTCAAATGTGCCACAATTCTATCAGGTTTTTTCTGGAAAAATCTACGACTTATAACAAGGGCTTTATTAAGTGATGTATTACCCTCGTGAAACAGTATTTAAAACATCATTGAAATACCTCAGTGACACAACAAACATCGATGAATACGAATAAATTCATAAGCATGCTGAGGAAATTGAAGAACTTACAAATTAAAATTTTTAGACTGTCTCTCATGAATACATCTTCAGAACGGGGAGAAATCTGATAACGTCTTCAATTAACATCAGCGCTGCTCAACCAGCTTCAAGTAAGTTGGCAGAAGGTAAGCTGGGAAGGTGTTTTTGAGGATTCCATTAGTCCTTTATCATCCACAGTCCACAGTATTACTAGTTTTAGTGATGCCTTTTTTAGGCTTGCCGGATTGAAATAGATTTCTACTCTAGACCTTAGCTATATTATCTCGGAGAATTGATTGAAAACCATCTCGAAGGATATCGACGTATAGAAGAGATCACGGAAATAACACGGGATCCGAAGTTTTCTGAGACAATGCACCAACTGCCGAATATATTGAAGATACTTCGGATAAACGACCAACAACAACGTCTGCTATCCAAACCAGTATTGAATTGAATCCGTCTTGTACCGAAAATGAGTCAAAGAAGAAGAAATTGTATGACATGTCAGCATCTTATGCAAAGCCGAACGAAATTACTACGCTGTCTCTAAGATATGCGTATAGTTAAATCCTTTCAGAACATCTAAATCTATTTATTAGGGTGCACCAGTTTCCTGTAGGTTATTCAAATTGTCCAACAGGAATGTGATTATTTGGATATCAATGAAATCTTTCATAAAAATTCATAAATTCAGAATGGAATTTGAAATTTCGAACTGTGAGAGTGATGACGATATGGATTGAATTTTCAAAAAAAAAAAATCATTATAATCAAATCTATCAAAAAAGTGTTTTCATTCATCTTATTGAAAAATCATTCTTCTAATGGTTTCAACTTGATCATCTCCAAAACTGTGAAATCCTCTCTCTCAATACATGATTCACTCATCATTTTCGTAGGAGATGATAATAACTGATGAGATTGTTTTCACACATATTCACACAGATTTAATGCTTCGTGAGGTTTAAGCTGTCGCAGAAATATTGCTCACTTATATAGTTCCACTCTGAAATATAACATGTGGCTGTAGATTTTATACAGAGAAAAATCTATCCACCTAATTGGAGATACAAACATCAGAAGTAACCTGGCATTCAAATTTAAAGCCTGGAACTTCGAAATGAAGTTGGGAACTTTTTTCTACATAAAGTTTCGAAAGTGTTTAACTGATAGCCCACTTGATTCAACCTACAGCGATATTCGATTAGCGATTTTTTATGTTGGTACACTTGTTTTGTCCACCTTATTTTTTGTTCAACGTAACGTAGTGCATCAGAAATTCTTGCCTCATGATCGTACGGTCAATAAGAAGTATGGAGTTATGCGCCTCTTGCGAGAAGAAATACAATGAGAACGTCTGGTTTTGTGAATAGACAATTCATGACTTTTGCAACTCGATAAAGCACCTAGTCACTCATCATTGTTTGTTCGTAATGTTTTGGTCAACAATAACATCGTAATCATGCCTCATCCACCGTATTCACCAGATTTGGCCCCCAGCGACTTTTTTCTGTACACAAGATTGAAGAGATCCACGAAAGAACGGCGTTTTGCGACGATTGAGGAAATAAAAACCAAATCGCTTCGTGAGCTCGAGGACATACCAAAAAATGGTTCGAGGATTGGAAAGTGTACACAAGTTTATTATATCTGAGGGTGGCTACTTTGGAGGGAACAAAATAGAAATTGATGACTGAATAAAAATATTTTGAGAAAAATAAAAATTCACCTTATTTTGTGAACAGCGTATGTCGAAAGTGCGTTCAAAAATCTGTTTCAAATCTGTTTAAAATCTGTCTTTTCCGTTAACCAGCTGTCGCATCCCTACGAACGACAACCCTCAGAAGTCTTGTGCGAGCTAAGGACTAACGAGGTAGAAAAACACATTTGCTTTGGGGTTCATCTTAATACTTTTAAAGATCTCCTTCATTTTGCTAATTGTTTTTTTGTAGAAAAAGCGTTCCTCGACTGTTTTTCCACAGGAAATATCATCTCAGAGTTTGAAAGATGTTTTGGACGTGCTTTTGCATCTTCATAAAAAATCAATCTAGTGGCAATTGATTTTCATTACTTAGTATCATTTTTACCTTGTGTATGAAAATATGATTTCTTAACTGTGAGAAAAGTCAATGTTAATGAAGTCGTAGTTCAAAAAAGATTTGCTTAATAACAGCAAATTGAAATGAAAAGTTCTGTCTATTATGTAATTCTAGCGACTGAATTTTATTGTGAATTGTGTGAGAATAAAATGTATAAAAAATGAGCTGTTGGAAAACGGACTCACTTGAACATGGTTTTAATGAAAACAAGCAATTGCAATTACATTCGTTCACTAGAAAGATTTATTATTAACGGGCATTATCTCGACAAACTCCGAGCTTTACTTCGATAGTTGTTCACGAGTTTATTTCATTCTCAATGTGAAAACAGTAATTACCAATTTCGCTAGCGAAATTCAGTGCATTAAAATTTGCATAGAACACCTTTCCACTATAATACTTTGAAATACCCGACTTGAATTCTACTGAAAAACATTTAAGCTACAGAATTTGCTTGATTTAAGAGCTTTAGAGTTCATTATCGTAATTAGAATTGTTGGTTATTGAGAATGGCTTATTCTGTTGATTCACATCATATATATTCCAATGAATGAACTGATATATTGACAAATTTGAATGTTTTGTAACAAAATGGATTTTTTTAATTAGTGTTTTTCATTTGGGACTTCCTACGGAATTTGAATTTAGATGATATTCACACTCTGGTTTGAGTGGTAGTATCAATACACATGAGGAAGCTATTATATAGTGAAACACAGGCTAAAATTTTACTCTATATAGTTCATTTATGACATTATTTCATTACGAAACGAAATATTTCTGAAATAAAAAATAAAATGTCCTCTGGTAATGAAAATTCTAAGTGCATTTTACCAGATATTGAAAAACCAGTAAATTTAATCGAGTTACTGAAATAGGAGCTTTACCATAGTTCAAACAGTCAATTGAAGGTCCTCTTTTCAAAGAAAAAGATGATATTGTAATGACAAACTTGAGAAAAAACTAACAAATTTACGCCTCAAAATTCAAATTGATATCTGAACATCAGTATGGTTTGGGGAAGAATGTATCAGATGTGATTTTTTTGGGGTATAAGATAGGGATTGCCAGCACGGGAAAAGTCGGAAATTATAATATTTTATTAAGTTTCGGAGATATTACAAAACAAACTGAAATTCTTAAGTATCCTTTATTTTTAACTAATATTATTCAAGAAAAACAAAAACACATCCTTATAAACATTTGACAAGCTGTACAAGATAGTTTTCACAAGTTTTCAACCCGACGTTTCGTCTCCAAGAAGATATCACCATTTTGGAATTTTCATGGTATAATAGGACATTTTAGCGACAACTTAACTGACATATCACAAAAAATCATTTGATAAGTTGAATTCTAAAAATAAACTTCTAGGAATATTTTGATTTTTGCATTCATAATTAAACCGACTTTGTATTTCTTACCGGTTTCCGATTTTCTCATGCTTGCCTCCACCCTTATCTTGGACGTGGACAAGATGGCCACTTTAGTAGCTGCCAGTGGGGTTATTCTGTTAAAAGGCTACAGAAGTGACTACAGCTGTAGTAGGCTACAATTTAATAAGGTAGAAATAAATGCCATGTTGTTAGATTCAAAAATACTATGTAGTCGAAATAACGGCTTGTAGCAGGTCTACAAAATTATCAAAATTATCCCACAGGTATTTGTAACTACTATTGAATATATTGATGAATATATTGAACACTGTGATGAATAATGAATTGTCTACTCAGAATTATGTAGACTGAAAGTTTTAGCACTAGATGGCATGGTTTGCAGAGCATATTATTTTGAATTAGTGCATTTTCTTTCATCTGAGGCTTTTCTACAAGCACTTCCGCGATTTATTGTTGGAAGGAGAAGGGACCTAATAAGCAAGTGAAAGATTTACACTAAAAAAGAACTTCCAAATACTCGTCAGAGAGCGAATTACCTGGAAATTCAACCTTCCTTCAGCAACCTGGTGGAGCATATTGTCAGATTCTCAGACGAAATATAGAAAAGAAGACGGTTGATTATAAAAACCGTATGACCCTGCAGTTATAAATTTACGACCATTAACATACGTGTCGGATAACTTGAAAGAATTGAGGGCCATAATACCAACGTTTCTTTGAAATATACCAAGCTCTAGAAACAAAATCAGTAGAACCGGCATCAAGAATTAAGTATTGATATTTACAGAGAATTTGAAAGAATCTTCGTGGGAGATTCAAGAATGAATACTTGGCAAATTTTTTTCATTCAGGAAGAGTTGACAAATTGGACAGATTGGTGATGTTTTGGTTGGATCAGACAACAAAGAAACAATCAGCTGACCAATAGGTATTGGGTTTATCAAAATTTACCTTGGAAAGAACATCACTGCTAGAGTAGCTCAAATAAAATTTGCTACAGCTCGTCAAATGTAGGAAAAGCTTTTACAATTTCAATATGGTCTCGCCCGCTAGACGCGCGTTCGTTAGAAGAGAGTGAGAGTGAGAGAGAGAGAGAGAGAGAGAGAGAGAGAGAGAAAGAATTCTCCAGTCTCTTCCCAGATTTGACGAGCTGTACTATGAAATAGTACGTCAGTTTCAATGAATTTATAAAACCAGAAATGATTGGGAAAGTCACAGAAGAATCCATTCCAAATGTAATCGAAAGCCCATATGAAAGCCCAAAGGAAAGCAGTCAGATAAGGAAAGCAGCGTCGAAAGAAGAAAAGGTTCCAGAGAAAGCCGTTACTGTGTGTACTGAATCAGGACTTTCGGTCAAAATTCCTGATACCTTGTTCTGTTAAATAATTGATTTCTTCCAACCAAGGATTCCTTTTATTCATATCAAATCCATTGGTACAATATGTAACACATTTATTTGTGAGTGTGATCGATCTCAATGTCTGTTCCCTGTTTGTGAATACGGAAATAACTTAAATTTCAACGTGGAAGCGTCACTATATACGATCTGAATACCGAGAATTGAGCAGTACAGATATATTTGTGTATGTTTAAAATACTCACGTAGTGTTTACATTGAAAATTTGGTTAGTAATAAACTTATCAGCACAAAATTTTCTATCGGAAAGAAAGAGATTTCAGTGTTCCAGAAATATTATTCGATGCATACATCCAAAGTGAAACAGATGTCGGTTTGGAGAAGAGGTCAAAGCACTCGATTTGATTATGTTTTATGGAAAACAAAACTTTTACGGGTTTGAGGTTACAATTCAAACGAAGATGACTGAATTTTTCTGTTACATCTCAAAGGGATAAGGCAGCGTTTTCAATGAAAAAGCACAAAGTATCAATAAATGGAAATCGGTTCGGTAGTTTTCTGAGTTAATCGCCTTCAAATAGACAGACAGACACGGCAGGTAACTTTGATTCATATTATGTTTTTTATTAGTCTGGATTTACATTTGGGTATTTCCAATTCTGATTTCTTTGAAGCACTGTCTTTTAACTTAGATAACTATATTGTCTGTATAGGCTAGGATCTGACTTTTTGGTAGAAGTGATATGTCGAACAATAGTGTCGATATTGAACAGTGTTGGACTTAGTGGAGACCCCTGTGGTAGTTCTTTAGTAGGCATCATAGATCGGCATATTTGATCATTTTCATCTGATGCATAGTTATTCCCGTTATTCAGTATACGGAAAATCAAGTGGTTAGATATAGGTACTGGGATTCTGTATTGTGTTGGATAATTGTATAATTTATATATTATATTCACATTGCTCCTCTGATATTCAAAATATCTTTTGATGTCTGAAAATATACTATGGGATGTAGTATAAAAATAACATTTGGAGATGAGAGACTTTATGCTTGCGGTTTTCCGCAATAGTTCAAATCTAGGAAGCGACTTCAAAGTCTTCCCTAAGATGCGCGTGGTAGAAAACCCTTGAAGACGATCGAAGCTCAGTCTTAACGACAATCTTGTAGTGTCCACTTCCTAGAAGTATAGTAAGCGACAAAAGTCTGTATTTTCAAATCGAAATTGAAACGAAAAGTTTTGTGTGGTCAAGCGAGAGAAGTGATTGCTAATGTACTTTTTTCATGCAACGAGAAGCTGATAATGGCATAAGCATGTACCTAAAAAAAGTTAAAGAGCGTTGTGCAAAAGCGGCGGGTGTAAGTTTGAGTAGCATTAAAAGAATAGTTCGTTAAATAAAAACAATTGAAAATGGTGAGTCATCCTCTTTTTCAACTCTCAATAAAAAAGGTCACTCTAAAACCCAAATAGGCGCAGCAAGTCGCACGATAGAATTCATTCTTTTCTATCCTAATGCGTTCTCTGTCGGTAGTGTACGCAGGTGGTGATATGTTACAAGTCGCTTCCTTTATTTGACAAGCTCTACAGTTATAAATAAAATGTATACATGAGGAAAACATAGTGCGCTTAATTTTCGAAATCAATCGACCGAATCAACTATTCCAGTACAGATGGAATTTCACGCTTCCAACAGAACATATCCGGAAAGAGCATTATGAAAGCGTACTTTTAACTGTAGACGTTTACGTAATCGTAAAAGTCGCAGGCACTGCATCAGTTCATTCTCATGATATTTGCAGCGTGAAACCAGATACATCTATAAAACCATAAAGAGGATGCGAACATCGAATATAATTAAAAAAGTGAATCATGAATGGCTAAACGCCGTCAATTCCTCAAATAACCGTTTCAGTACGATAACTTCGACCGATGAAAATTGAAGGGGAGTTTACAGCGAAAACAAGTCTCAAACATTGAAGGCTTGGTAAATTAAACGTTGGTTTGCTCACATCAAACATGGTTGTAGAGACAATGATAATGCAGAACGCAGTGGAAGTCCAAATGAGGCAGTAACACCAGAAAACAAAATAAATCCACAAAATCGATTTGAATGATCGTAAAGTGAAGTTGCGTGAGTTAACTGACATTGAAAAGATATCAAAAGAACGTATTAGCTTTATATTGCTTGAGCATTCGACTATGAGAAAACTCTGTTGAAAGTGGGTATCGCGCGAGCTCATTGTTGGCCAATAACAGGAATGTCTTGATGATTATGAGCAGTGTTTGGCTATGTTCAAACATAACAAACCAGAATTTTTGGGTCGATATGTGGCAATGGATGAAACATGGATCAATCACTTCACTCCGGAATCAAAACGATCGTCATCTGAGTGGAGATCAACTGGTGAACCTCGTCCAAAGCGACCAAAAGCACAACAAGGTTATGGCCTCGGTTTTTTGGGATATGCGTGGCTTGAGAAGGAAAATACGATTATAATAGTATTATTGGAGCATTTGAAGGCCAAAATTGCAGAGGAACGACCGCAAATGGCAAAGAAAAAAATTGTGTTTCATCAAAACACCGCACCATGCCACAAGTCAATCGAAACAATGGCAAAACTACAGGAATTGAACTTCTAATTGCTCTCACATCCACCATATTTGCCAGATTTGGCTACTAGCGACTACTGGCTGTTTGCAGACCTCAAAAATATTCTCACCGGTGAAAAGTTTTGCTCGAATGCAGAGTTTATTGCTGAAACTGAGGCCCATTTTGAAGCAAAAGATAAATTGTTCTACAAAAGTGGAATTCGAATGTTAGAGCAGCGCTGAAATGATTGTGTGGCTCTTGATAGAGATTACGTTGATGAATAAAGCCAATTTCGAACAAAAAAAGGGTTTTCTTTCTTTTCAGCCCTATGATAAGTCTACCTCAGTTGCAGACAAAACGCCAGGCATGAAAATTCATGAAACGGCTATCTCACAGTTTTTTTGTTAAAATACTCTGCATTGTGCTGAAAAATATTCCTGTCGTGAAAAGAGTTGATTTTTCATATAAGCTTTCCTATATTTGATTTCCTGTAGTCATAAATAAATGATCGACATACTTTTCAGGTTTTTGGGTCGTCAGTTGGAAAGATCACTAACCACATCTACTTCCTGTTTTACTTGAACAATTTGCTTTCAAAACATGTCAGGAAAGCAAATATATTGGGATTATGAATAAGTCATGAGAAGTTCGTCAATAATCAAGTGATTGAGGTAGTGACTGTCAATTGTTATTTGAGTCATCAATTACTAATTTTGTTGCTGGGCCCCAACAAACATCCTTTGTTAAATGATTTTTTTCAAGTGAATAAAAAACATTATCTGACATTGCACTACTAATTCATGTAACGAGTGTTCAGTTTTGCTTAATGATTTTGAATTCATCAATGTTTTGAATGTTATGAAAGTGTATTATGAGAACGAAACATATTGATACATTATTCAATTCAACTTTTTAGATTTTCAAATAAATCCCAAACTTTTTAGGTCTTTCGAGTTATTTCTGAAGACGAATTGTGAGGTTCAAAAAAAATTTAGATGTGCATGACGACAAAAAATGTAAGTTGGCCTGGCATAGAAGAGAAGGAAGCGACATCAAATAATATGTGTTCGAATAGCGAAGATAAACAACTTCAAGGAAGTGACAGAAGCATACGGGAGTTTATTTTTGAAAAACTGACATACTCGGTGAATGCAAAATTATTTGGCAGGACAGATGTTTTTACAGATCTAGATGGGAAAACAATACAGCCTACAATTCTAGACAGTAAACACAAATATACTCAGCTTTTACAAGGGAATTTTTATGAAAACCATGGACATTACGATAAACTGTAATTTCTGTAGAAGACGAAAAGCTGAACCTGACGTATCTGAAATGGGACAGCTTCCAGAATGTCAACTGAAAATTAAAGCCATTTTAATGAAATGAGCTATTTCCTTTCTTTTCTAGTATGTATTGATAGGAGAGCAGAAAAATAAATGGTGTTTTGTTCACAATGTGGAATAAGAGGTGTTTGCCTCCAACTTTTCCGGAGTTACTTGAGAAAGAGAAAAATAAATGAATATAGGAGTAACCTACAAATAAAAAAGTGTGGTGTTCTGCAAGGCACAGTTTTTTTTATCAACATCAATGATTTACTGAATACAAATTTTGATGGTAATTATTATTTATTTGCAGATGACACTGTACATGTAGTGGATGGAGTTAACTGGAATGAAACCATATCGAAAGCTGAAGTTGGCATGTTAATTTTGAAACATAACTTGAGTTATGACTTGCTTACATTTGAAAACTAAACTCATGACATTTCAATGTAGTGAGAAATATCAACAAAAATTTGATGGAGTAAAAGTTCATAGTTCGAAATGTTAACAGAAACATATTCAAAAATGCAATTGCATTCTTAAATTACATAGAATCCCATATATAAAACATTTAGACATTTATGTAGATTATTGCCTGAAGTAGAAAAAACATTCACTAGAATTACGAAAAAAATTAAGAAAATGTCTTTATAATTTCAGACTTCTGAGAAATATATATTTTAGGTGGAAACTTTATTAATGTTTCATCTTGTACTTTTTTCCAATATTATGACAAATGAAATCATAGCCCGGGGTGGTACATATGAATATTCATTAAAATCTGTCAAGTCTTTGCATAAGTATGCAATAAAAATAATTTTTGAAATTCTTACATGGGTATTAACAAATTCCTTATTGGAACATCAAGCTCAGCTGAACCTTCAGGGCTTATGGAAAAGAAAAATGATTTGAGAAAGCAATGGAGGTACTCTCGCAAGCCCAAAGGTAACACTTTCAATTGAGGGAATAAAATGAATAAATAAAGGCGAATAACTCGAATTAGGAGGTCTGTTGATAATAAATGCCAGACTTCCCTGGAAATACTTGGCCCTTGTAAAAATTATTGCTACTTATTCTAGGAAAAACAGGCCCGTAGGGGTTGTTGATTTAAAAAATTAAAACTGGTGTCTATCGATGTCGAATCGCAAGCCAGATACTAGAACAGAACATACCCACTTGAGAGGCTGAATACCCTGATTAACCACCTCCACAATAATGGATTCTACACAATTGCATATGCAGATGACATAGTTATCTTGCAGACCGACTCTGTGCGATAGATAGAGCGCTGGATGGGCTCAAATTAATAGAAACATGGTGTGAGGGACACTCTCTGTCCCAAGAAGATTGAGATGGTCCTTTTCACCAGAAAAATAAGTTTATTGGGTCTAAAACCTCCCGAAATCTTCAAAAGCAAAATAAACTTCTCTGAAAAGGTGAAATACCCTCGAAAGGAAGCTAATATGGAACTCTCACCTACAGTATAGAGCAAAAAGAGGATATGTGGCTTATGAAAGCAGTGTCGGAAAACAGTGGGACACACATAGGGTCTTTCACCCCGTGTGGTTACCTGGATCTACACTGCAATTATAAGAACCATGTTAACGTACGGAGCCATCGTATGAGGACCGAAGGTTTTACAAGCAACGGTCATCCAAAAATTATATCAAATACAGCGATTGACCTGTTTTAACATCTCAGGAGCCTTGAGAACAACACCAACCTCAGCAATGTAATTAATCACTGATCTGGCCCCTCTGGACCTATACGTTAAGGAGGCTGCGTTAATCGCCATGGTACAGAACTGGCTGGTATCTCAATCGCCACAAAAGAGATAACCAGAAAAAGAATTTCTGGCAAAAACTTAATAATATTCATCGACAGTTGACAAGCCCTATTAGCCTTTAACAGATAACGTGTTACCTCAGGGTTAGTACCAGAGTGCCACCAAGACTGAGGTGGGTTAAAGAGCACAATAAGAGTAAAGGTTATCGCATTGCCGATTCTTTATCCAAGAAAGCGGCTGGAATGAAAATTTTAGGACCCAGTGACGCCTACGGCCTGATGACTTCGACAATTGCGGAACTAGTCAAACGTTACACCCATGCTCAATCCCCGAAGAGATGGGACGGAATCAAAGGATGCAGATACCCACTTGAGAGGAAGAAAGATCATTATTGTTTAATAATGAACGAAACATTTCGGCTTTAGTTTTTGCTATTTTTTATTTATCCATTTCTCAGATTTCTAAATGAATCCAAGCAACGATATATAAATAGGTTTATTTGAGCCATTATTGTAGAATGTAACAACTCCTTCTCGATATCGAAATCGAAATTACGCTCATTTAGGATCGTGAAACGTATGATCACTTTCGGTATGAAACAAGCGTTTCTACTACACATTTTTTCTCGACATTGCCTCGAGTAGACTGAGCCCATTAGATGAGAAAATCGTTCAGCGTATCGTTGAACAAGAATACGGTTAGGATTATTTTCCTCTGAATATGTGCAATATCGCAGAATAAAATAAACGCATTCAGCCGTTTTCTCATAGGTGCCTTTTCTCGATAAAACGGACTGGTCGGTCATGCGAAAAATATCAAGTATAATTGGTTCTGGAGAATAACCTTTATATGTACCGGTTTTTGAACAGCGTGAGCTAGTTTCAAGAATATTGACTGGTGTCAAAATCGGTTATAAAGTAGCAAAGTACATAGCGGACACTATGATACTGCAAAGACAAAATGTCCAATGAATTGGATAAACATTTTTTCCTACAATTGCTAGGTATCACGTGGTCAGAAGTGTTGAATGTAACATTTCATACTTTTTCGTTCTGCAGCAAAAGGCTTTTGAATACTCCTGCCGGGTGGAAGGTCACCCGTGGAGATAAAAATTCTCCTATGCGACGACATTATCTTAAAATTAATGTACGAGGGTGGCTCCAGAGGTACACGGCTTGACCTAGAAATGGCGGTAGATATTCGAAAAATATCACTGTATTGAAAAGTACACAATCTATAAAGCACATGTTTCAAGTTTGAAGACGCTGCGTTGTTTAGTATTTGTCCAGCAGCTAGCTGAATCTTATCGGGAATTATGTTCATTGAACCTTCGACAAATTAAATACCCACAAATCAATTGAAATCGCTCCAGTATCTCTTCTTAGCTGCCGTTAAGCACATTCCGGCCTGGTTACTTGAGAGGATCAGGAGAGCGTCTTCTCGCTGGTGGACAAAGTCAGTATCCTGCAGTCCTGAGAGAGCGTCTTACTGAAATGGGTCAAAAGAGACTAACTTCTCAAGTCAAATATTTCTGTTGTTTCCCTACCTGGCGAAGTAAGTCACAGACTGACAAGGTCTTACTCACGATGCCACATCATTCGACAGCTACTTTCCAGAGGAGCTTTACCTATACTGCTATCAAACATTTCAATTCTATCCTAGCCTGTCAACCTTCAGATGGATTATTCATCATTAGATAACTCGAGCCCTAGTAGCAGAGCCACAAACTCAATGTCTACTCCCCGCAGACCGAATCAGCTTTACAACATTTTGCGGAGTCCTATTCATGCCAGACGACGGGAGACATCACCCACCAAATAAGGTAATGGTCTCCGTTAGGAACCTGCATTCATATCCATTGAAATATAATTTATTTTGTAGAAAAAAATTCGGGATAGTAGGTCGTGGTCGAATGGAACCTGTAGTACCAAACGTTTCGTCTGCTACTGCGGCAGACGTCCTCAGTGGTATGTGCGTTGAATGCGAGGAAGAAAGTCTCGAAGTTTCAGCAACGTACCGTTCGTTGCTATACATGTGATAAACTCCAAAGCTGTTTCAACAGGTTGTCCGTTTTTATGAATGTACCTAAAACTGTGATATTCAATTTAATCAAAATAAGTGCCATTTGGATCAGTGCACTTTTTAACGTGACACAAATCAAATAATTCAGTCAGCATAAAAATTGGGTACTCAAGATTCGATGAAGTCGACGAAGGCCGTTTTTGCCTGGTCTTGATTGGCGGAAGCTCTACCGATGAGAAAGTTTTCGAAGTGCTTAAAAAGGCGATAGTCGGTTAGCGAGAGGTCTGGGGAGTATGGTGGGTGAGGCAGAACTTGGATGCTCAATTCCATTAACTTTCGCACGGTGATTTGTGATACGTGCAGACGGACGTTGTCGTGGAGCAGGACCGGACCTCTTCTGTGGACCAGTGCCGGCTACTGCTGATACAATTTTGAAGAAATTTCGTCGATTTCTTCACCACAGGATTGCACGATTGCAGAAAGTAATAGTGATTCAGCTGCTTACCACCATACAGTAACCATGGTCTTTTGTTGGTGAGTTCTCACAGGGAACTGCCTGGGTGACTCATCATCAACCACTGTCCTGAACATCTCCTGTTTTTGTATAGGATCCACTTTTATCATATGTGATGATTCGATCCAAAAAAGGCTGCACAAAAAAAGAACAGACCTCAAAACGTGGCAGTTTCTTTCGATCGTTCAAGTCGTGTGGCACCCACCTTTCGAACTTTTTGACCTTTTCAATACGTTTTAAACCATCAAAAACAATATGGGAGCTGACTTCTTTCCCCATCCCACGCACCGTTTGTGATTGGTCACTCTCCACCAGGGTGCCCAACTCCTCGTCCTGCATTACTGCAGGTCGATCACTTCGGCAATGAATTCTGGTTCTGTGGATCGAAGATACTTCAGCAAATGACCGTGTGTTGAACGATCTCTTAGCTTGAACCATTTTTTTAACATCGACGCCTTTGCCTTTCCTTCTCGCATTTCTTTATTTCACACACAGCCAGAGTCAAAGTAAAAAAAAGCTGAATCTCCAAGGGAAACTGTTGCTTGATGTGGAAAAAAATAGGTGATGAAAACGATGATTTGTTCAACACATTACGAACTTTCCAAGCATACTAACATACGAAGTTAAAATGTCCATGTGATTGACTTGGCTGATACTTGATTGAAATCCATAACGTATTCAAGTGATTCTTTATTGTGACTGAAAATCTCACAAGTGTTGCTTGAATGAAAATGTTTGGTCATCGTATTAATAAAGGCATATTAAATTTACATGAAAGTGTTATGATGATACTTTTAATATAATAATCAATACATACTGATCGATATTTACTGTAATCGAAGTACATACAGTGTGTAAAAGCCAAATTGAATAAATTCATTATTTCGGTCACTGTACATATATCAAAAAATCCAGAAACACGTCAAATTTAAATTATAATTCGACATATTTCAACGGAAAAATGCTACCCCTACTTTCAACCCCCATCGAATGACAGGTACAAACCCTAATTTTTTTAATGTGGAGTATAGTCTTGTGATATATCGTTTGAAAAGTATCTTCATTCTCCATTCAAAAATGTTATTGTTTTCGAGTTTATTGCAACAATTAAGGTAAAATAAATTAAAATCATGTGGTTACCGAAATTCGATAAAATACACTCAAAAACTAAAATGTAATGAAAAACATA
>WOGR01002380.1:0-17645 GCA_015342045.1 Leptinotarsa lineolata | reverse complement strand
AGAGGATGCAGAATAAGGTGCTCCGTATTTGCACGAACAGTGACAGATACATTTCATTGAATGACCTGTTAGATCTGGCAGAAGTTGAGACAGTCACTGATCATATCAGAAGGCTGTCTCAAAAATTCTTCAACTCCTTTCTACCGAAAAGCCCGCTGACGAGGAACGTCATGACAATTAGAAGTTACCATAATCAGCCTCGTGAGCATGGCTGATTTACTTTTGATATTTTACGTGAATGGCGCGAGCGTGAACGCGTTTAGTTCATGGAAAAATTACCTACTACAGTTCACGGGTCATACGTGACTCGAGAAATTTTCTAACCTGGTTTTTGCATGAACTTTTTCCAGGAGGTTAGTGACAAACCTAAATATCGAATAAACGGTACGCCATCAGGTTACGAAAAGCAACAACACAACAAATCTCGCGTGAGCCTGGGCAGAAAGCGAGACGCCTTAGGCGGAGGACATAATGAAGCTCTGTTGGGCAGGGAGCCACCCGCCACCATCAGCGAGGGCGTCCCCCATTCCCCACCGTGGGGCAATGCGGTGGCATTTTCATTGTAAACATCCTGGGGTTCAACATTGAAATCTCCTTCTGCTCCCCCCCACCTTTTTTCTTATACCTTTCCTACTTCCTACCCCTCGACCACCCACTGGGAGAGATGTATATATGTTTGAATTTTGTACATTAGACAATAAATAAAGTTTTGATTTTGATTTTTTTGATTTTCGAATGTTCTCAAGATTTCGGAACATAAAACATAATGAGTTCAATTCTTAGATCAAGTTGGTAAAATGTACTTTTCGGTTTGAACCAGCGTCCATAGTGATTCCAAGAAATTTGAATGATAAAGTAGGCTTGATTAAGATATCATCAGTTTTCATTGTTGAAGTTTCGTATTGTTTTTAGTAATTGTGGAATCGAATTATATATGTCTTAATATCATTTAAATAGAGAGAGTTCCGATCACACCATGAAATGAGGTTACCAACGGCAGTTGTACACTTTCGTTTAAAGGCGTTTTCACATTTGTCAGAGACAAGTATATTGGTGTCATCTGTATATCTAATAAAGCTGGTAGAAGATTCGACATTAAACATGTCATTCGTATAGAATATACATAGAATTGGCCCCAAAACGGAGCCTTGGTGAACGCCCACAGAAACATTTTGAAATGCATTTTTAGTGGAAGATATACTAACAAACTGTTGCAGCAGAGGATCGAATAGAACCACCCACTACCTATTCAACTCCCTACAAGCGAAGTCTTACATTTGGAGGTGTGTTTTCAAATACATTCTTTATTACGTCATTACTATCAAAAAACAATGTAATTTATATCTATCAGAGATATTGGTCTTTGTTGGAGTTTTCTAATTCTCATCAATCCCAGTTGACAAAATCATTCTCCAGTCTGACTCTCAGTTGGTAAATGAGCCTTTCTAAAAATCATTAGAGCCGGGTTCGAATCCAGGTCGAGTCACATATTTTTCATTGAGTTTATTTTTCATGAAGGTCCGCATACCGCAAATCCAATTTTTCGTGTGGTAATTTGGGTGAAAGATACGCTGGAAACCCCCTCAACTCCTACTCTGACGATATTGAAACCTTTCAGAAATAAGAATTAGTCGTTTCAGAACTGGGGTAATCTGATTATCCCCAGTTGTGTTGCATAAACGAACTTCATCTAGTGGAAATATAACACTTCTTCCCAGCAGTACAACCATATCAAACGAATGGAGAATTGGTTAAAAAATCAACGATACATTTACTTTCACAACGCTCATTGCAAATTATCGACCGTCTTGAAGACAATATTTCGAAATGACGATTCCGATAAAGATACTTTGAACAATTTGTTGGAGAAGCGTGACTCGAAAGTTTCGATCAGAAAGTGCAAGATGTGTAAACACGAGTGCAAAGACAGTGCGAAAACTGATAAGATTTGGCGAAGCTTGAGTTTGAAGAGTTTCAGGCAGAGGAAACACGAGAGGAAAGAAGAGAAAAGTAAACCTGTAATAGCCGCAGTGATGCGCACCTATGATAAAAGGACGATCAAAAGAGAAGGATCAATTTGGATGTGAGAGCGTTATTTCATGTAGATATTGTTGAAATACAGTCATTTCATGTGAATAAACCAAAGAATTTTCTGATAATTATTTCTGCTGGAAGTTCAACATAGGTTTGGTTACTGTTAAGAATTTTTTTCGCTGCCTATGCAAAAACAAGTAGATTAATTGTTGAGAAGCTGAATACATCAACATTAGGTAAAAACTAAAATCCAGTCAACTATAGTAAACGTAATGGTAAGAAAGGTGTGGAAGTTATTTAGCTTTTGAGTTGAAAATTTTAACAATTTCCAAAGAGATATTTCAGGCAGAAGGGCCAGGAATATTGAAAAAAATCATTTAACATTTTGATTCAGCACAGCAAGTAGTATTCAAAAATGAAGTAAAAATTTTTGAGAAATTTTTTGATTACGAATATTTCCAAATGTGCACGAAGGCCATTAGGTTATTTTGCCAAAAATCAGATTTCAAACTGGGCGATCGAAAAAGCGATCAAAAGGCCTTACGGGTTTTGGGACAAATGCTGATCGCTGATTGGCAGAAGAGAGTCCCATTCTTTTGTGTAAAGATAGGAATGCCCAAGCCCTGTTAGCTAGTCGATTTAGAACGATATTTGAAATAGAGATTTTCGTAAAAATCTTTGCTAGATATTGAGATTTTATGAGGAAATTTTACCGAAACTTGGGAATTTTTGGAAATAGTTTTCGAAGCTGAAAACTTGGAGATTCTACAAGTGAATATTTTGATTTGAATTCGTACATTACGACATCTCGAGCTCTTTTCAGAGCCAATTGAGATAGACAGCGAACAATGAGCTACAGGAAGCGGAAACTTGGAGTAAATTTTATCGTAGAGCTACGGTTGCAGATTGTTGGCGGAACTTGTTGGAGTTCAGTGATCTAGTGAATACCCTGGACACAGTGAAATTAATAGAGAAGCAGACAACATTTTTAAGGAATTTTGATATTGCTAATTCTGGTTTTCCACTGTTCAGGTTCCTGCTAGATGCGCCGTCTCCAAAAATCCTACAAAGCAAAGAGTAGGTCCTCACTAAAGTTGCCCACCCTTAGGTACCGACCACCTTGCGGTGTTAAACGGTCAGGTATAACGAGGTTGAAGTAGGAAGGTCAAGACACCATTAGATTAGTCCGTCGGGCTGTCGACTCAACGTTATCATTGGGACCTTCCAGGACAACCATACCTATCTGCCAAATCCTGCGAGCGGCCATCATCCTAGGGTGCAGTCCAACTTATAGGCTCCTTGTTCCTAAACACTAGCTCAGTTCACTTAGTAGGCCTTGTTAGGGGATTTAAATTCGCGAACAAGGGTGAACTTTAAAATTTAGCTCAACCGTGAATTCTACCCTCTGTCTCTTTTCAAGCTAAAGTCACTCTAGGGAAACTTTGACAAATCGAAATGCAGACTAGGGCAAGACAAGCGCGAGCACAGCTTGCAAGTGATGTGACAGTGCCAAATCGCGGGGCCAACCACTTCGGCCAACCGAATTTTTATTCAGACAATCTTAGTCGCCTGAGTGTGACTTCTACACAACAACGCGGAAACCCCCAGGAATCTGTGTTCTCAGGACATAGTATTCCACGAACTCTGGCAGAGATGGCTAGTCTGAGGCTGTCTTCGTCTAGACGTCGAGAACGAGAACATCAGTGCCTCATCCTTGGTCGTAGAGTGACACCACCTAAGCACTGTTGATTTACCTGCAGGACGACTAGATAGAGTCCTCGAAACGCCTCAAAGGACATCGTCCTCAAAGCGCGACAATACTCCGGAATATAATTCATTATTAAAGCGAATTAGGGAAACTAAAACTTCATAGAAACGACTAATGGGCATTTTCCAGGAAGAGGAAGCCTTCGCCAAGGAGATGTTGTTCCCCGAAGATGGCCGTCGTCTTCAGGAATAAGCGACCTCCAGGACCCAGAGCGAACCAAGGGGAAGCCTTCGCCAAATGAATATCTCTTGTGGGCATATGAATAATGTGCCATAATAAAAGACAGCAATATCAATCACAGTTATTTTCTGTAAATACAAAATCTAGGATTATTTCCATTTTCAAAAAGGATTTGGATTCTACGATATGCTTCAAGATGGTCTGCTTTGCACCAATATAGATAACAACCGACTATATCAATTCTCTAAGTATCCCTTTTGAATAAAATTAGGTCAGAGTCATCTGTTATGCAAGAGAAGAGAACAAAAGCTAATTTCTCCAATGGACAGACAGAACAGATGTCAAAATTGAAACTTTGTTAAACTCTGAAAACTTGATTCAGTCCGCAGCAGGGCAGGCACAAAGTACGTGCTCTGCTGTTTCATCATTTTTCAAACAGAGACGACACCCACTGTCTTTCGACAGTCCAAGATTCTGCATCTGCTAATTCAGACAACAATGACTCTTAAGTAGGTTTGTTAGCCAATGTAGTTATCCCGACCTCAGTCTAATAATTGTTTTGTAATATACTTCGAAGTATGTATAAATGATTCAAAATTGTTCTAAAAATGTTCGTTCCGTTAACCAGCTGACGAACATCAACCCTCAGAAGTCGAAACTTGTCCGAGCAATGGATTAACGAGGCCTTACCTTTTAACGTGCGATTACCCAGCACGGCGGGGGATTGAACCCCGGTTTTCCGCTTGAAAGGCGGATGTGCTAACCTCTACACTACCGAATGTATCAATCCTGCCAGATTTTGTCGGGAATCTGAATTATTAAAGTGCAGTTGTTCAGTGTTTGACAAAGTATAAAGCGATGTCAATGAAGGTTTTGAATCGATAAAATCGCTTGCAGCACCCTCCCTTGTAAAGAAGTCAGCCGCTTTGTTACCTTCCAGGCCAGTGTGGCCAGGGCTCCAGACCAGAGACAATTTTTGAGTATTCTCATTGAAGAGAGTATTTTTGGCAGTACACTATCAACTTGCACATTGTTTGGTGAGAGACCAGATCTTTCAAGGCCAATTGAATTTCCGAGAATATTTTTTTATCTATATATAGGGTTCGTTTCTGCCAAGCTCTCCACATACAAATCGACAGCACAAATTTCCTCTTGAAATAAGTTCGCACAGGACCCTAGGCATGTTGATATCTCTGTCCTAGAACAGTGACTGTATACACCTGCACCAGAACCATTTACCATATGCGAATCAACAACCATCTGCTCTGAATATTATCTTGCTTCAAAGGATCCAATTCTCTCTACACGGGAACTAGATTGTATGAGGTTCGTAGTTGACAATTTAAAACATTGAGTCAGAGGGCATTTCCAGAACGCACTGTCTGCCAGTAGTCTACCACGCTCCCAATATGCCTTTTTTATGTATACTGCTCATCTAGCCTCAATCTACAGGAAAATGTGAAGAGGAAGTTGGTCTAGAACGTGTGGGGTTGAAAGCAGCACAGATAGCTAGACAAGCCTATCTCTGTGCCTTTCAATCACCAGGCAAGCAATTGCTCTGAACGTAATCATTGGTCTAATAACCATCACTAATATGGTGCAGATAAAAGTCACTCGTAAACATCATACCTGAGTAATCTTGGTATTTTGGGTCATTGAAGAAGCTTCAGCTCATCTCTCAGAGGTACAACTCAATACTCCCCGAACTACACTTTTAAATATCTCTTCCATTCGGAGGAAGAAAATATCATTGAATAAGCTTCCCGATATCGCTTTAACATTGAATATTATGTACATCGAATTGAATTCTGAATGAATCATCACTTTCGTCCAAGCATCGTTCGTCACTTTTGCACTAACACCGTTCTGAGAAATTTTACAGATTTTAATGCCTTATTCATCATTCTGTAGACATAAACCGCAAATAAAGGCTATTGAATAAACATTGCCGATCAAAATACTGCTACTGAAAAAAGTTTCTTGTCTGAAATTTTGAAGTTGCCAGTGTTTCAAGTCAGATAAAACTCTGAATACAAGTTTTATAAACATAATAGCAGCCTGCCCCGGCTCTGCACGGGTGTAATGCTGATACTTAATATAAATTCACCCACAGGAAATTTGAGGGCATGAAGAAACAGTTATGAATAGATAATTTTATTTTATGGGCACGCCTTTTTCCCCTGCGGCTGGCGTCTCAGTTGAAATATCTAAAAATCCTTTTTTATTGCATATATACAATATAAAACGAACCTACATACAAAATTTCAGCCTGCAAAAATATAACGGTGTGGAGAAACAGTGATGAAAAGGTAACTTTATTTTATGAACGTGCATATTTTCTCCGCGGCTTGCGTCCCAGTTGAAATATTCAAAAATCCTTCTTTATTTCACATCTACATCATAAAACGAACCTACATACAAAAATTTTAGCCTCCGGAAATATACCGGTATGGAGAAACAGTGATGAAAAGATAACTTCATTTTATGAACCCGCCCCTGCAGCTGGCTCCCCAGTTGAAATATTCAAAAAAACTTTCCTATTCCACATCCACATCATAAAGCGAACCTACATAGAAAATTTCAGCCTCCGAAAATAGAGCGGTACGAAGAAACAGTAATTTTTATATGTATACGCGCCCCTTTTATCCACAGAGGGGCATCTCCAGTTGGAATATTCAAAAATCCCTTTCGTTGCACATCTAAAACATGAAACGAACACACATACAAAATTTTAACCTCCGAAGATACAGCGGTATGGAGAAACAGCGATGAAAATGTAATTTTCATATGTGAACGCGTCCCTTTTACCCCCACGGGGGGGCGCCCTAGAAGGAATATTTAAAATTCCTTTCTTAGTGCGCATCTAAGATCCAAGAAGCACTCACATACCAAATTTCAGCTTCCTAGGACTCACCAGTACCGAGAAACAGAGATGAATGAGTGCGTTTTAGGTGATGATGCTAATTGAAAGAACATGTGGCAAATCTTCAGCAGATTTTCAATCTCTATATAATTACAGATGATACACCATTTCAGAATAGAAGAGTTAATTAAATGATATCCAAATGGTTGTTCTTCATCCTATTGATAATACTTAATAAAAGCCCAGTAAAAAGTTCGGCCGTTTCCAATTTTAGCAGATAATTGTTTTATCTCTAATAGTTCTGGTCAGAAGAAAGTAGGTGAAGAAAATTATAATCTTCAATATTCAGGTAATAGACTGCTTCATTATCTATGCTAGATCTTTCTTTTCTCGGAAACTGGGCTTAAAAAAATTCAACGAATTATATTGAGAAACAGTTTACTAAATATAATAGATACGATATTTATATAAGTTTACAAAAATTCTATTAATAGATTCACTATAACAATACTGTAGAATATAAAAGAATTCAAAAATATCCCTAACATTAGATCAACATCAAAATTTTCGAATATGTACAAATCACGTTTAAAAAAATACTTTATCTTTAATTCTCAATAAATTTCTGTTTCTTTTTAAAACATGACTGGTATAAAAATAGAAATTGTGTATAAATTCACTCGTTCAGATGATTCCAGTTACTCATATGTATCCTGTGGGGGAGGAAAGGGGGCATTTTCTTCGTAAATCATCATAAGGGAGCTGAAAGACTTTCTCTTTTTCTTTGGCTGAAAAAACAATGCTCAATAAAAATTGTTCATTACAACAGTAAGTATTGGAGAAAAAAGACACTAAGAAAATAACATTATATGTACATTGAAAAAATGAATGATCAAAAAATAATTTCAGATATTCATGGAGAGATTATAACTAAAATTATGTATGCTTCTTTGTCACAGGATAAGTTTTCAATAAGACAGGTTCAAATATATGTTCTAGATAATCTAATAAATTCTAGATACAATGACATTCATTCAATATTTTTTTAATCTTCTTGAAAGTGATTATTTTTTATGACTTAAGTTCAATTTGTTCAATTAACGATCAAATTTGTTTTCATTCAATTCTTGTACCTACTAATCGAATCTTATATGGGTGATACTATCATTACAATTCGTTACAATACTGCCTAATCTACCAAGTCTTTTCTTCGGAATTCCTGCTCAGATTATGAAGATTGCAATTATAGATGAACACTATCAACATTATGTTGCCATTATTATTAAAAAAACATCAAGAATATAACTGGACCAAATACCGATCCCTGTGGTATACCACTATTAATATAGTTTATAACAGATATTCTACCACCTACTACGTGGTCTGAAAAGTCTCGGACCTAAGACAGAGATAACGCTAGTCTTATTGCATTCACCGCTTTTTCAGTTAGTAGTAACCTTCAAAAAAAGCTATTGAAATTTCGTGATATTCTACCCATGAGTTTGTGAGTTATCGTACTAACCGATGATGCAGAACACAGTGGACGTCGAATTGAGGCAGTAATACCAGAAAATATGAAAGAAAATCCACAAAGTCGTTTTAAATGATCGAAAAGTGAAGTTGCGTAAGTTAACTGACATCTTATGTTTAATGATTATAAAACTAATACAAATAATATCCAAAACGAGATTAAAACATGCCTCAAAAACGATACGTTTGCTGAAAACGGTGAAAGTATATACAATCAAACCTATCAACAAACCTAGGATTGAACCTCTTCAGTTCAGCAATAATAATCTGTTAAATTCAATAGAGTTCACCCCAGAAATCATATTAGAGAAAATGAAGGCCCTCGAGGTGAATAAGGGTGCTGGGATCGATGGTTACCCCACATACTTCGTTAAAAATTGTGCCTCTGGTCTGTGCTATACCTTGAGTATCTCATTCAACAAATCCATGCAGTCTGTTACTTGCCCAGAGATTTGGAAAACTGCTCCCCTAGTTCCAATTTATAAAAACTCTGGTAATAGAAACTTAGTAATAAATTATCGAGGTATCAGTAAACTGTACATTTTCAGCAAATTGATTGAAAGCATCGTTTATGAATATGTTTAACTATATCAAGTCTTCAATCATAGAATGCTCGCATGGCTTTTTCTCTAAGAGGGCCTTAGAAACAAATTTAGTAATATATGCCGACTACATTTCAACAGCATTGGACAATTAAGCACAGATACACTCACTGTATACTGATCTCAGTAAGGCATTTGATAAAGTCGACCATAACCTTCTTATTTCAAAAGTTGCTGGAATCGGTACACAGGAAGATCTCCTTAGGTGGCTATCATTCTACCTTCACAATCGCAGTCAGCTAGTGAGCGCAAATGGATACAGATCTACTGCATTTGTGGTAACCTCGGAACTCTCTCAAGGTTCACATCTGAGTCCGTTAATGTTTTTAGTATTTATAAATGATTTGAAAGATTGCTCTAAGCATTCACAAGTGCTATTCAATATTCAGAAAAGTAAGGACGATTAGAGATTGCTCAAAGATTCAAGAAGTCCTCAAAGCTTTTTCCGAATACTATAACCTCAATAAATTGAAACTTAACAATAATAAATGTGCATGTATATCTTTTTGTAGAAATAATATACCGATATATTTTCAATATTCCCTGGACAATAATATTATTAGCAGAGTAGACCAAATTAAACATTTTGGAATCAATTTTGACACAAAAATGACTTTCACTACCCATTTCGATTATGTAATAAATTCCTGCAGCAAAACCTTGGGATTTTTCTGCAGAATATGTAAAGACTTCAACAACGAGGCAGCAATCGAATTTATTTACAGTAAACTCAATTTTGGAAGTGTCATATGGAGCCCACACCACAATGCACATAAATAACGATTGAAATAACTCCAGGACAGATGTGTAAGGTTCTTGCACTTCAAAATAACGAATACTTATGTAACACTGGGTATTAGCAAAATTCGATCTCACTACAAAATACAGCTTATAGAACAACGAATAATAATAACCGACTCAATTTTCATTTATAAAATTATAACAAGCTGTTATGACTCACCCAATCTAATATCAATGATTTTTATCACGTTCCTCAAAGGAACACTAGAAACAGAAAATTACTTGCAAATCCGAATTTCAACACAAATTTGAACAAAAACTCCCCAATTACTAGAATGTGTGATTCTTTCATCAAAAGAACATGTTGGCTTTATATTACATGAGTATTTGACTATGAGAAAGCTCTGTTCAAAGTGGGTGTCGCCAAATACAAGTGGGTTGACCAAATACAAGAACGTTTTGATGATTCAGAGCAGTATTTGGCTATGCTTCAACATAACAAACCGGAATTTTTGCGTCGATATGTGACAATGGATGAAACATGAATCCATCACTTCACTCCGGAATTAAAACAGAGTGAAGGAATTGACGTTTGTAAACGAATGACATCAAAGATTACCTTCATTTTATGACCAGTGTTTTCATCGCTGCTACTACTGCTTGATGTGATACCCTCTTCAATGGTTAGTTTTTTTGATAGTCCCTCCAATTCCATATCCAAGTATAGCTGATTCAACTGATCATTCACTTGCATCGGCTGAAATCGAATATTTGATGAATTGAAACCTTTTCCTAAATCGCAAAGTTGCTGTAACTTGTTCAAATATGAATGAATATCAATAAAATATGTTAATTAATCACAAATATTTCTCAGGTAACAGCAGGAAGAAAATATCATTCTGAAATAACTACTTTTCCTTTCATATTTTGTGCATTATAAGTTGAAATTTTGTGATTTTACTAAAACTCTGAGTTCACTTTGAGACAATACATGTACACATTTATAATTTTTGAATAATATTAATTAATATGTTTTTCTTTTCTTGGATTTTTTTATAATTCATCAAAGAAAACAATAATCTTTTAAAAAATACCTCACTTTCTCATTCATGACTCATTTAACTGTTTTCTCAAATCAAAAATGTGATTCTGAAAAGTCTTCGCATGCTAGTAATAGTCAGTATTGTAGAGAAATTGCATAAATGCATGAAAATATTTCTCAAAATATAACAAGATATAACAATAAAACTCAAATTTGTGATGTTTATGACTTTCTTTATATAATTTCTCAATTATTTCCATTTATCAACTGATAATTTTCATTTTATTCGCATCTAGTACCAACGAATAGAATATAAATAGTCCATAATTATTCATTTTTCTTTTTCTATAATTTCATATAGAGAGAAATTTGCCAATTCCGCAAAAAGTTTGATACTACATCTATTTAAAATGATTTGAAAGTCTGACGTTAAAACCTCAACACTTATTTCGTCATAAGCTTTCATGCACACTTTGGACTTTTTGATGTTTTTCAATAATTTTAATAATCTTTTTCATTGGCGTAACTACAATGGAAGTCTGTGGGCAACGAACCCCAGTAGCCTTGATAGAATAGAATACCCCTTACAAAGCTGTTCGCGGTGGGATGAAAAAACTGTTTTGGTTTTTTGATGGTCCTAAATCGCATTCTCGAGTCAAGGGCTATCCAAAAACCAACGAAAAATTTGTTGAAATAGTAAACATTTCACTCCATTAATCAATTGTCAGTTTGATGAATTACTCTAGCCTAATCAGAATAAAACTTGGACATGATAAAAAAAACACACACACAACTAAATAAAATCACTGGATTAAAGTACTTCAGCACTGAAAAACACATCATCACAGAATGTATTTTTCGGACCATTAAACTTGTAGAGTAGTCCTGTTATCTGATGATGCTAACAAGCTACCAGCCTCTTATAATTGGACCATCAAAAAAGGTTCTCAATATAAAAAATAATATCCAGTCATTTTATTTATTGATAAAAGAGACCGACACTTAATGAAATATTATTGTCTGCTGCCCAGAACTTGTTTTGTTGCAAATTCATTTGATGTGAAAATTCGTTTTTTTTTCGTTGTGAGTTTTTAATGTGCTAGTAACCATAGATTTCTTTCATTTTTCTAGGGGGAGCTAACCGTTGCTCTAGGGGTGGGGCTAAGCCGTTCCTAGATCCTCCTAGTTCCGCCAATATTATTTTCTTCCATACTTGTTTATTAATATTATTAGTCTCACCTGAGTTAAATTTTTGAGCGTATTCATATCTGCCTGCAGGATGTCTTCAATATCTTTAACAGTCATTTGATACCTGTAAATGAGATCTGGAGATACTTCAACGGTTTCCAGCCAAGGAGGTTCCTTTTTCCTGATCGGATAGTTTCTCCGCCCTTTCCAGGTATTCTGAAGAAAAGAAAAGTTACATATTTATCACCGAAAATGTACCATAAAGGTAAAGCCTGCATGGGCAATGTACCAAAAATATATAAAAATATCATTCATAGATCGCTAATCGAAATTTATAGGCTAGCTACAGATGACAAAATTTATTCAGAAATCACCAATGTAAATTGGCCTTGAAAATACTTCAAAATGAACACAAATTTAAAATCCAAATTATAAAAAATGGAAATTCAAATAAAGATGAAGAAGAAATCTGATAGTATAACGTCTCCTCCCACCAAAACGCCATCTACAGGATCGACAGAGAACTCAATCAACAAAAATCAAAGCCAAAGTTTGAATGCCTAGATATTCCAAAGTAACTTTCAAAAAACATTTTAGAGCTAAACAAAATTGAAATATTAAGGCAAAATTAATTGTTATAAGGCATACCTTTCAGCGATAAAACACAATATCAAATTTTTTCGAGGTATTTGTGAAATTAGCCAAAAATCATTCATGAAACAATCTGCATTGAAAACTAGTTTTATTATATACTGATATGAATTAATGACATCAGTCAGTTTGTACTGTGGTTTTCATCTACGTACCTACTACCCATATAACATCATAGGACATTCTCAAGACTTCGTTCTGTCTAGTTTATACGGGCAAAGGTTTTTACTGTGTAGTTGTGGAAAAAAGGTAGGGTTATCAGATTCATCAAATAATGAATAATGTCATGTGTGGTTAGAGAATAACGGGATTGGTCTCATGGTCAAACGCCATATTACCGAGTCTTCTCCACATTACAGCCCGTTGAACTACACTAGCTTGCTCAGTTGGAACACAGTCATTGTTTGTGTCAGACCTTTTATCTGCCGCTCATCGGAAAAGTTGTAGACGTTTCAATTGAGCAACATGTCATTGTGAAATTTTCAGGAAATTTTGGTAAATCCGCGACAGAGATTTATACTCTATTACAACTGTATAGAGATGAATGTACGCAACGTAGAGGGATTTTTGAGTAGTATAAACGTTTCTAAGAAGGGCAAGAAGATGAAGATGAACCACTCATAGGATATTCTTCAACTTATAGAACAGATGAAAACATCTGGAAAATAAGCAATATCATCCATGAAAATCACTTTCGAGTATCCGTGCAGTTCATATTACATGAATATTTCTTGAAAAACATCAAAAAAGATCCCAATTTGCTGAAAAGACTTATTACATGTGAAGAATCTTGATTTTTTACTTGTAATCCAGAAACTAAGTGCTAATCAACGCACATTAAAAGTTCACGTCCACAGTCATCACGACTGAAGAAAGTTCGAATGTGCAAACCAAAATTGAAGGCAATTATGATTATTTTTTGTCAACATCCATGGAGTTTCTCGTGTAAGCAGGACAAATAGTGATCGAAGAATATCATCTTGAGGTTCTAGCCAATCTCCGTGAGCGAATGAGAAAAGAGGTGTGGATGCTTATTGATGCCCACTGCATATTGTTTAGTCATTTCTGGCCAAGCATGCGGTTCATGTGTTTAACATAGACCCTACTAGCCAGATTTAGCTCCGTGTGACTTTCATACTTTTTATGATTCCGAAAGTGAAGAACGCGTTGAAAGGAACCAGAACTACAGTGGAGGCAGAGAAGAAAAACTTTTCTCCTTCACAGTCTCCGTAGCTTTTACGGAATGACTTGAAACACTATTCTGAAGAGTGACAAATTCGAATAGAATAGTGTATGGATAGTGGAGGAGTTTTACTGAAAGGGATGGAGTGAAAGTTGAAAAGGACAAAAGAGTAGAACAAAAAATCCTTGTCACTCACCTCATTATCACTTTCATTTATTTTGTTATCTGTTGTACTGGAATCATCATTGGATCCTGAGCCAGCATCAGTTTTCAAAAACGATGAATAAGAGGATGAGTAACAACTGCTAGACTCGATATTAATATTATTCCTGAAGGCTATGTTCTTTTTAATCTCTACAGGTTTAGCATTCTGAAAGAGAAAAATCCATTGAGATTATTTAAATTACAAAGAGTTCTCAAACTACATCCATCAAAGACAAGGTATTGAAAAATATAAAACAAAACAGAGGTAAAGATGCTACTGAGAATAATGAAATATTGATATACTATTTGACGTATTTTGGTTTTTGAACTGATTATATTATAAATTTTCGAAAGAAATCAACAATAGTGAAACTAAGCTGATAGATTTCCATTAAAAAAAGTTTTCCCGTACAACAAAACTCGAGCATTTTGTCGACGCTCGTTTGGCTAACCAATTAAGGTAAGCATCATCAGATAACAGGACTAAATCTATAGTAATTTCCTGATGATGCTCTAGTGTCGTTGTAAATATATTGAATGAAACATTTTCACGATACAGTTTTATTTCGCATTATGTATCTAATATGTCAAATGGTTTTTAAAAAAAGTTATATTTTCAACACGTGAAAAGTCTTTCGCCAGCCCTAAAGAAAAATTTCATTGAATTCGAAACGTTGACAAGAAAACACGAATAATTGATCCTGTTACTCAACCAACCTTTCTGGAAATGAATCATTGGCTCACTAGACTAGTTAACTAATCAATAATTGAACTTTTTACTCTATGAACTTCAAAAAATTCTCATCTTAATGTGAAAAATCAATGGAATGTTTTCTTCATTACATACTAATTTCTTCAACACCAAAATATGACGATACAGAAAGAATGCACACAGATAGATTCACAGTCTGGTCCTCCTAGTAATAATAATAATAACGATTTATTTTCCCAAGAAACATACAATATTTATAGCAGGTAAAAACAATAATTTAAAAATTAACTATAACATAACTAAGTAAGAACAGGTTGGTCAAAAATGATATGAATATTTATTGGTTTCAATATTAGCAAAATGGAATAAGTTATTCTCCTTTTTTTGGAAATGAAATTTTCAACTTGAGCTGTGAAATGTGTCATGGTAATTGTGTACTTCTAACGGACCAGACTATTGATCTATTGAAGAAAATGATCTAAGAAAAACATGACAGCACAAAACACACAAAATAACCTTCTGTATGTATAGCTGCATTTCGCCATCTGGTGGACTAACTAATGTCGAACAAGGAGAGCAGTCCGACTGCAGCGCCAAATCTTTTCGAGAACATTCCGATAATGCCTAAAATAGGGTTCATAAATACAGAAAACACAATTAAGAGAAAGTTGAAGATCTTCAATGTACTTCAAAGCTTTCGTCTGGGACATAGTTCATGGTTTTTCATGCCTCTAGTTGTGTTTAGAGCACATACTGTCCGGTACTTTGGTATGTGCCGTGAAGACGACTAAAGCACTTCGGTCGTTGTGTCGTTGCCTTTGATAATATTCACCGCATTTGTAGACACAACATCGACCATGAAAAACATGAGACAATGGCCAAAAAACCCGGAAAATAGCTTTGATCTTCAACTGTGAAAATACACTCTTCAAGTTTTAAAAACCTAACCTTATTCGCAACACTAGCAGATGCAATAGATCCCATACCACTGCCTGGTTCGGCCTTAACAGAAGTAGCCTGAGATGCTGGCCTTTGGAACTGAGGGGTGTGAGGGGTGCTAGGTTTGTGTTCAAGCTGTACGTGTGAACTACTTTCTGCATTGCTTACTTGCTGCATGTTTCCCATCTGCCGATTGTCAGTTGGGTTCATGAGTGGCATCGAACTGATAGGGGGTACCACAGGTACTTGAACAACTGGTAAGGTGGAGCAGATAATTGGTGATGGTGGATAGATGGCATTGTTGTAGTTGGCATATATTGGCATATATTGAACTGAAACATATTTCAAAATTAAATACAAATTTTGCACATTACGTGCAACATAACACATGACATCGATTACAAAAAGGGAGGTTTTAGGAGGTACAAGAAACTTCCTACAATATTCCGTTTCCCTTTTTCTTTTTCTCTTTCCATCTCTACCACAAATATTCTTCGAACGGGGGAGTAGAGTGGAAAGAGAAAATTAAATAAAAACGAATTTGAATAGCCCTGTATAAACGAAAACAACTTTTCACAAAATATTTCAACCCCCCTATTTTTCGAGGAATTTCTCTTACATAAAACCCGTGAAGCAGTTGAAATGATGAAAACTGAATAACTATGACTATCTGTAGACACAAACGAAAATAAAACTAACAGATTTCCATCAATATGCTATATATTCACAGCTTCTCCTATATACCAATAATCATCAGCTCATGCCAATAGATAGATTTTAATTAAAAGGATTTGAAATGAGGTTTCATAAACATTTTGATAGTTAGTAGAAGAAGTTATCATTCCACTGCAAAATTTAAATATCAACTGGAAAATTTATATCAGTGACATTTCATAATTTGCATTTTTAATATTTTTGTTTGTGTTGGTATACGCTTGAATATTCAAAATCGCGATTTGCTGCAATCAATTTCATTTTTGACTCTTTTTCATTCAAGAAGCCTTATTTTTGTTATTTTCTTTGTTCGAATAAAATGTTGGATTTGATGGTCTTGAAACATTGTCTTTCCACTCCCTTCCTGGTTTCCTCAGCTAGCCCAGTGTAATGAATAAAAATTTCGACGATCTCTTACTATCTGATACTAAACTCTAATATCAATATTGATCACAAAAACTCTATAATTGGATTACCCGTTTTCTTACGTTATCTAATTTTATGTTAAATACTCTTGTAATTGACTTGTTATTGATCATTTAAACTATGTATGATATCTATTGAAAACACTTTTCCTGCACGAAACCAAAAATGCTGTTTCTTTGACGCGCGTTTCGCTAAGTTAGTGTCAGGGGTATAGATAAATCAATTCGTTATCGAACCAAGCGTCGAGAGATAATATTATTGTTCTGGCGAAGAAAAATTCTTTTCACCAGGGTTGCCAATTCTATCTATCAAGTATTTAGTATTATATACTAAATATTCATATCGTCATAAAAACATTGATTTCATGATAATTAAAATATTGCAGTTCTCAATGTAGGCATTTTAAGAAATGTTAAATATTTCCTTTCGGAAAACAATATAATATCTATAATGATTTATAATCGTTCAGTATCGCAGTATAGTGAGACTTTTCGCTTTCTATTTTAGTTATTGCAAACGGCAATTTTGATGAAAAAATAGGAATGAAGTTTTCCAAATTATAATATTTTTTCAGCAAAACTTCTTTACGCGCGCTTGGCGCGACGTGATTGGGTGAGGTGACCGGAAGTTGAGAGGAAGTTATAAGTTAGTGAAGATAGAAAGAGAGAGAGTTACGTTTCGTATATTACTGTGGAGGCAAGAGAGAGAGGTGCGAGCATGGTCTAGTAGCCTCTGAAGAGTTAGGAGAGAACTATCATACGTTGTCACTAATTTTAGCAGGGGATTTCAATGTCAATTTCGTATCCGAAGATGGACTACTCTTGGTTAATATTCTACAAGATAAATTAGAACTACAAATGATTAATAA
>WOGR01002379.1:0-17649 GCA_015342045.1 Leptinotarsa lineolata | reverse complement strand
TTTAATCAGAAGTGAAATATCGATAACATGGAAGTTCTGATAGAAAACATTACAAATTAAAAACTACAAACACACTGAAATTCAAAATACCGCAATCGAATACTACCGTCAAAGGAAAGGATACTTTTCTGGTATTTGATACATAATGACCGCATACACAATGAAAAATCAATCGACACTCGGAAATATCCAACATAATAATTCACAATGAATAATGCATTGATACTGATGAGCCATTCTGTGAAATTAAGCAGCTATTTGGCGTATTTGCCAAATAGCTGAACCTTCATTATTCAAAAATTCCGGTTTGTCACATCTTAAGGAAGGGAGTTTCTAGAAATTTGTTGACGTATTCATGAATTTCAAATCAAAATCATTTTACGAATTTATATCATACAGATTTTACTCAATGTGAGTGACTCATACAATACAGTTCAAGGTTTAGTTTTGAACTTGTGTGCAGAAATTTTCATAATGAGCTTATGGGGGTACAGAAAAATAGGAATCGTCTGAATTTTGACCTGAATTCAAAGAAAAAAAACAGTTGAATTTATTACAGCGGCAGAATAATTGCGACCAATTTACAACAAAATTATATTTTTATCAAAGCTATTCCAGATGATACTCAAAAAAAATAAGAAATGAACAAGAATAATAATAATTTATCCGATTAAAACTTAGTATAGAAATTATGCCGAAATCGCCAGAAAGACACCGGAAATAAAAGATTCGACCGTTACTTGATGAAGATCCATAGTAATTTCATAAACTACACCTTACGGTTTGATCTCCACAAACATTATATCACATGTTTCGCTATCATATTTGTTTTTTCAAAACTGAATTGAATATGGATTCAATTCACTTTTGCAAAATTTCTAAATAAATGCATCACATTTGGATTAGGCTTATACAGCGGAAGCCACGATAAAAAAAAGCGCCGCTTACTCTACCTCCAGGTGGTGTGAAAATCTATTGAAATGTACTTTGCGGCACTCGTACGCCAAAAACTATTGATTTTATAGGATTTTTTTTTCAGTTAAATTTTGTAAATGAATGTCTTTCTCGTTAAACGCATCGGAAACGAGATACTGTTATTAGGCGCCATTTTTTAAATATGGCGGCGCGAGAGCTGAGGTACAAGGTGGCAAAGTTGAAATTCGAAAAGAGCATAGCGAAATCGATGAAATTACCAATTTACAAAACTCCCGGAAAACTTTCAAAGCAAAACTACCAAATGACAAGGCAAGTGTGTTAATCGAAAACAGCATATGTCCGTCATTTAGGATGACAGTGTTCCATGTAAGTGAAATTTCACCACTTTCCTATACTATATTGTGTAGCAATCATGTGAATGATAACTGATTCAATTCCATAACGAATGTTTGGAGTACAAACTGAAAGGGAAAAATTGTTTTTTCTGTAATTCGATATGTCGAGCGTATTTTTTATATCACGTAAATCAATGTTTAAATGATATTGAATGTTTGGAGAGTGTGTTTCTTCCCAGTTTTGTATTTGAAAGTTACGTCTTTGTGAATAGTCTATTTTGAAATCCATTGCCTTCTTCCTTTCTTTGAACGATTCCCGCATTTTTGATGTATAAATATAGAGGAAAAGAAAGCCAAAACCTTTCTTTTCAAAAATTAATTACTCAGTAAATCTCAACCATATCGAATGATAGGGTTGCAGTGTTACCCTAGAACAACTGTTATCTACCCCCATATCGAGTACCTATTGCTAATGCTTGCATGCTATTCGTATGCTGCATACCATATGGTGAACATGTCACACCATTTTTGTTAAAAACGAAGGAGCTGAATGTGAGGTACAGAGTCCAGTATTTGATAAAAATTTGTTTTTTTAAGTTGCTCCAAACTAAAACTCCCAGTTATTTATATAGTTTAATAAGTAGGTATTCTGACATATATATGGAAAATTTGAGAATTAACTCATCATTATATTCTTGCACACACTATATAATTTTTGAGAAGGGTGGAAGATAGCCTCTGGCTAACCCTTTTTCTTTTATCTATAAAATGTACTTTTTATGCATAATGAATGACATTATTATTATTGTTATTATTATCTTAAATTCAACTCAACTAGATGTGTAATGAGTTCAATCTACCCGCAAGAGTTTACGATTTAATGCAAACAAGTCATAAAACTTATAATCTAATTCAAAGATTCGTATTGGATTAACCAATCCACAGATTGGTCGTAAAAGATTCAGCTCCTGGCAACGAGGTTCAGATTTATAGCTTTTGTCGTGTCTTCCTGAAAAATCAGCATAATCTGTTATTCCGGAAATTAATTCTAGGCCATTCGGGAGATATATTTTGGAGTGGAATTTATCGTTACCTTATGATCAGGTTTTTTCTGCAAAATTCAATTATCCGTTAGAAAAATTTGATTAAGAATGTAAGGAAGTGTCTGTACAATATTTTGTTTCATATCTGATAATAAAATTCATCAAATGAGACAAATTATTGATGAATAGAACTTTTTTTTTGAAAAATACTATGAATACGCTGTGAATTTTCATTTTTCTCAGAAAACATTTATTTAATTATCAATTTCTATTTTATCCCCTTCAAAGCAGTCCCTTTCAGATATAATTTACTTGTGCTAGCGTTTTTCCAATTCTTGAAGCAGTTCTGATATGTCCTTAAGCTCTCTCAGCGATTCGGATTTTATCTTCTCCATCGTCTCTTCAATCTTGGGAACAGGGAAAAGCCGCAGGGGTCCAGATCTGGTGAATACGGTGGCTGAAGCATGATAACGATGATATTTTTGGCCAAAAAATTACGAACAAGCAATGACGAGTGAGCAGATGCATTATCGTGATGCAAAAGCCATGCGTTATTTTTCCACAATACCAGGCGTTTTCTTCGTATTGATTTTTGCATGCCGCGCATAACTTAAAAATAATATTTCTTATTAACCGTACGACCATGTGGCAAGAACTCCAGATGCACTGACATTTGATCGAATTTGACGTGTTTCTTTTGATCTTGGCTCTCCTGGGCTCTTTCATTGGAACGACTAGAATTTGTTTTCGATGTCACCAGTTATGACCCTCTCGAACAAATATAGATCGCTGTTCATGCAACGGGTTTTTTGGTCGAAATTCAGCAATTTCGTAACGAAATTTGCTGCCACACGCTTCATGTCCATAATTTACAAAAAAAAATGCATGTCAGGAGCGAACTGATATGCCGACATCCTCAACAACTTCTCTAATAGTGATTCAACGATTCTTCATATCAACTTTTTCCACTTTCTCAACATTTTCATCGGCTGTTGATGTGCTATGAGATCCGGAGTAAGCGTCATCATTCACATCTTCTCGACTTTCCTTGACAAGCGTGTACCACTTATGAACATTTTTCTGACTCAGAGTACAATCACCGTATGCCACTGTCAACATTTCAAACATTCGTGAGCACTTTATTTAATTTTTTATACAAAATGTGATGCAAATTCTTTGATCCACTTTTTGCGATAGCAGAAAATCGCCGAACATGCAAAACACTCCTTTTATGCCTCTCACAAAAAAACTAAACATGCTAGACAGCTGAGACTGTAAACATATGTTCAAAACGAGTATACCAACATAAAAAAACGGGTTGCATTCCGGGAGTGCCGGCAGAAGTGAAAACTTAAATCTTCTCTGAAAAACGAAGATTATTTATTATTATCTTATTTCATTTATTTTCATTCAAAATTATTTGTTTGGTAAACCTACACCCACATGTGCTTATTGTGATGTTATGAAAATATAGGTTAATGCTATAAAGTCTAAGCATATTAATGCTATAAAGTCTAGGCATATTACAAATATTAAATCTAGAATATGTAAGTCCCCTAGTAGCGGACACCTAAGGTTTTCAGAAAATAAATAAAAACTACTTCGAGAAATGCAACTTTATTCATATATTAGTCAAGTCAACCAATTATAAAATCAAAATCCATTAACAAAAATACAACTTTTGCTCAAATATTTTTAGGAACTTCAATTGAGCTTTGGTACAAAAAATGAAATTTTTGGCAATGGCACCTAGTACCGGACGGACTCAACTTCAAACCCCTAGCGCCGGACACTATTAAAACGACGTGCCTTGGTCGCATATATACAAATCTTTACATTTAGGAATGTCGGCACATGCATGAGCTCACTCTTGGCAACTGAAGCATTGTATCCAGCAGTGTATCAGCAAGTAGCTTTTCCGATGTTACATGTTTGAGTTATTGGTTCCTTTTTCTTCGTTTCTCCTTCTCTTCTATTGCTGTTTTGGACTTGGATCCCATTCTTTTCTTTTTTTCCTTCGAGTTATTGAACCCTACGGCTCGCATCATGCTTGTCAACTCTGGTGCTTTCAATGAAATGTTTGGATATCTCTGCATGAAATCATAATAAAAATGCTTTCCGGCAGCTTGCTTCTCTTTGTTGAAACGATGGGGGATCTTCATTGCTTCAGCCAAGTCGAAAGCTAACTTCAGAAACTCCTTTTTCATCAGCGGCAGACATCTATTGGATAAATCTTTCACATGGTCCACTAAAACTTGTTCGTACTAGGATAAGAAGGTATTAGTGAATCTACCGAGCTTTGGTTGCAACATCACTTCTTCTCCGTGGTTCAATGTCGATGTTCCATCATGTAGATTGCTTTTGGATATTGTTGCGTAGTAAAGCTTCCCTCAAACTCATTTCTTTGGACAAAACCTTATCTATCGCAGTTTGTAAACTCTTTTGGTCCCATTTTCCGTTCTCTTTCATCTCTTCCATTTCGATTTATCTCCACATTTCTATCCTCTGAAACAATTTATAATAATCATGATAATAAATATAAATGTTTAGTAGAAAAAACAACTTGTAAATTGTCCGGTGTTAAGGGACATCTTTGTGTCCGGTAGTAAGGAACACAGGATCCCAAACATTACGTGTTTGATACTAAAACTGTTTGGAGAATTAATAAAAACTTTTATTGTTGATGAATTATAAGGTTACACTATCTTTGTTGGCAATTAAAAGAAACACTTAAACACAAAACTATAGCAGTAATACTTACTCAAAATTTATGCGACGCAGTGTTTTTTGGCCAAAAACAGCAATCAACTGTTCCCAACGAGGCTTTTCGCGTCACTGGCAAACCGCGTCCCGTGTCCCTATATCATTACCTTCCCTGCGCTCCTCTCATTGATTTTATAACCTAACGCGTTGTGACTTGTCAGGATAGCACGAGTGTCCGGCGCTAAGTGCCGTCCGGCGTTAGGGGACTTCCCCTATGTATCTACATTAATAGTTTCGTCAAGCAGTACGGTAGACTCGATCAAAACCTAACCTGAATAATAAAATTATATCAATTAAAAAATGAGGACACCGTTCACATATTTTTTCTTGACTTTTGCAGTTTTAATTTCTTATATTTATAAAACACAATGAACGATGCTATACAAATCTATGCATTGCTTTACCTTTATTATTCCCTGAGAATCGAAAACTTCACCAAAGATGCGCAAAGCACGCTGCAACATAAACACACACACACATTCGCGCAAGCGCCCTGCGCCGCCTAAAAGAAACAGCAGGCGCAGGCATACATTTTCTGTGCGCGGTAGAAAGAGAGGGGAATACTTCCTCTCCTACGCCGCGCCAGCGGTCTACTCTTCTTCCGCCTTATGAATTTTCGATCGTGTCACACGTCCTGACGTGAGTTTGATATTTTTTACCCATCACGAAAGTCCAAAACGCCGCTAAAAAAGTTTTCATTAAAAAATCGATAATCGAATGTGCGTAGCCCACATAATTTGAAAATTCACCTTATTTTTTGAACAGTCCACGTATTGTTTTCAGATTAAGAAAGGTGAAAATTCCAAGACAGATCGATAAAAAACTCCAGGCGAGAGGATTTCATTCTTTGTATTTTCGCTCTTTTGAAATGTCAACATAAAATTCAAAGACAGTTTCTAAGTTGTTTTGAGCTGTAAATGCAATTGTTTATCTCATAACACCGCACTTGACAATCCCATTGTAATTAGTAGAAAGGTTCATATCCCCCGGGAATATAACTTTGACGAAATGAAACAGAAGAGAATCATTTATCTTACTTAAACGGAAGTTGTGAAGAGTGATATTTAAACTAAAGGAGCGACGTTGTAAGTTTTTATACCAGCACGAGAGAAAAGATTGGGAACAGAATATATTTATTCAGTAAAATAAATAATAGAGATTTCAAGAGTACTTGCTTTGTTGATGTGTATTATTTCAATATTATTAGCAGTTTTGAGGTTCAACTCAGTACACCTCGAACTTCACTGTTTAAGAGCGCTTCCATTTGGAGAACTTTCCGGGAATTTTTTTCCAAATGGATTCAATCTCCAGCAATTCAAATCCAATGTGAATTGCTACTTTCACACAGGCACCGCTCTTAGAGCGCCTCAAAGAAAAAACTTCGATTATGGAATATAAAAATATAATTAACTTACTGATGACTTGATATTGGGTCGTCGTGTGATTTTGCTCTCTTTGCAGAAGGCTGCTCACTTTCACAATCTGAATCATCACTGTCAGACATATTTTGTGTTTGATTATTTTCAAAAATTATTTATTAAGTAAAATACAGGTTACGTATACCGTAGTAAACAAAACTACACTATAGACTATAGGTATCCGAGCTTAGTGTGGCGAGAGAGATAACGGTATGACGAACCAGTGGGAAGAGAATCGTACAGTCGCTTGCGCATGGTGACCCGTCGCCAATCGGTTTTACGTGCGGCTATAGATGTTTCACATCAAAAACGTCATTTTCGACCAGATCGACCATATAAATATGCACTTGTGGTTACTGCTAGTAACTCACGCCAAACGATAATATCTGAATGTCAAGAGATTCAAATTGTATGATGAAAGAAAATAATGTTTTAAAAAACTTTTTATGTTTTAAATAAAAAAAAAATGAAAGCTCGTTGTTTACATAAAGCTCTTCTTTATTTCATGAGTGCCAATTTTCTGAGTTTTGAGTCACCATTTTTGAGATCTTTGGGGCTCTTTGGCTTCAACATATGCTTATTTTTTTAAAGTTATATTTTCAGTACTCAGGTATTAACAACAGCAAAAATATAGTCAATAATAAGTTCAGAAAAAAGCATGTTTCAATTTATTTGTGATTTCTGAGCAAATCTATCAGCCTTCATTTTCTGAAAAAATAAACTTTGCTCGAACGGTATTTTAATATTTGAATAATTTCATGGTGAAACAATATTCAGCATTCCTGAATTATTATCATGCGAGTTTCCAACTAGTTTCAACATCGTTTTCAGAATAAAAATGCAAGCTTGTTTTTGAACGATTCACCAATATTTCAAACAAATCCTCTAGGATTTCAATTTCCATAATGCTCTTTCCAGGGATTTGTTTCATGAAATTTATGCAAATTTCCAGAGTTTGGACGAATAAATATTAAAAAAGCAAACTCCATAACAGATGAAAATAAATATTAGCTTTGGCGGGATTTTCTGCTGGAGGATATCAAAGAATTATATGAGTATGAATTGAAAAGAGCATCGAGATATTCTATTGACCCGCTAAGGACCAGGCTCGTCTTCAGAAAAAAGAAACTTTGAACTTTCACTAGCCGCTTTAGTATTTAGCTGGAGTACAGAAAGATTCAAATAATAGATAACATAACCATCGTCCATAGATATTAGATTAGAATATCTATGGACGATGACACAACATAATTCATGGGACGGTTGGGTTGACGTGGATGGTCTGCTCCACTCACTCAATCTACTGCTGTGTGAACCGATGGTTAGAATCGCAGGACCGGACTATCGATTTTCACTTCCTATCGTCCAACCCGTGCTAGGAATTACACATTAAAAGGTAAGACCTCGTTAGTCCTTAGCTCGCACAAGTTTCGATTTTTGAGAGTTCGTAGGGGGGCGACAGCTGGTTAACGGAGAAACAGATTTTAAAATATCTAAAATCATCGATTTTGAAATTTATCGAACTGAACAACTACCAGGAGGAAATTCTCTATGAAAATTCTTCCCAATCTTATTTCGTAGTTCTAGACTACCTAGACTGTTTATGTTGTTTGAGCCTCCGAACATACGAATAAGTCTTTTTTAGATCTTATGATATTCCATGTGGCTGAGCAATAATCCAAAGGTAATCTAATTGGTCTTTATAAAACCAAAAAGTTGTTGAAGAGTGTAGAGCTTTATGATTTAAAATCATGCCAAAATTTTCTTGAGGGCTGCCTTTGCTGATACAAGTGACGTGATTGTTCCAAGAGACATCGCTAGCCAATTTGAGACCCAACAAATTATGCCAGTCTGCAATACCGAGTTTCTCAAAGGAAACTGACCCCAGGGAATTCCTCTTAAGTCAAATCGACTTTCTCTCTATCAAGTCACAGCAGAGATGAAAAAGGAAATAGAGAAGAAGAAGAAATTATACGAGTAGATGATCAAATTGAAAAATCAATTGGAGCCTACCCACAGAGACAAACAACCAACCAAATCTGCATGGACAGATTGAACTTTCATACAACGACAAGACCAGGTCAAGACAAGAAAAATCGTGAAGCATTCAAGCATGTTGAATATTTATCAAGTATCATTCCAAAAGATTTTATATATGTATTTCCAAACCTGTTAATGATATTTGAATAAATGCGTGGCATCCGGAAGCGAGGAACAATCAAGCTGTTGGTTTGCAATTTCGTTACTTATCTTGATAGAACAAAGAGAATTGGGAAAATTGAAATCAATTTGATATTCCAAGCAAATATAAAAGGAATCAACTTCACCAAATAGCAAAAAGCAGGAATCTTTTAATCGCTTTCATCAAAGGCTTTAATGAAGTTGGTATACACGGATTTTCTGCGCAATTCGACATCATATATATTTGTGAAAATGTAATTGACTGAAAACTATATATTCGAAAAATTTTGACGATATGTTCAAATGAATGCATTACCGTTGTAGATGGCCAACGGAAATCCGCCACAGCCGCGTGTGTCTTATGATAGATAGAAATAACACTATCAGTACGACAAACGCTCGGCTGGAGCAAACTTCCCACGATACTGATGAAGTCACTGCATTCATAAATTAGATGACCAATCGTCCCAACGGAAGAGTCCAGGAGAGCCAAGACAAAAAAAAGCACGCCAAGTTCGATCAAATATCAAAGTTTTGCTCACTGTGGTCTTTGATTACCATAGCATAGTGCATTAGGAGTTCTTGACACATGGTCGTACTGTTAATAATGAGTATTATCTTACGCGCCGCGTTCGAGAAAGAAAACGTCCGGTACATTGTGGAAAAGTAATTCATGGCTTTTGCTTCACGATAATACACCTACTCTTTCGTCATTGCTTGTTCGTGTTTTTTTTGGCAAAAGCAAAACCGTAATCATTTCTTAGCCACCGTATTCACCAAATTTTCCTCATGCGACTTTTACCTCTTTCAAAGATTGAAGAGACCCTAAAAAAGACGGCGTTTTGTGAAAAAATACGGAGACAGAATCAACAATCAAAATTTGATAAATGAGGTGTGTATGAGGTAAATTAGGCATTGTGGCTTTTTGATGATAATTGAACTTTGACCAAATAACAATAATTAACTGAAATGTAAAGACAAAAGTAAATCACGGCAAATGTTCAAAATGCTGGCCTCGTTCATGATAACACAACTGTGCCCTTCTTCGAATATTATCCACTGCACGATTAATTTCCCTCCTCTTCAATTTTCCGAACTCTTTAACAATGCTGTGTTGAAGGTCCTTAATATTTTGATATTCCCTCTGACCATAAACTCTTTTTTGCAGTTTACCTCATAAGAATGTATCCATAACACTTAAGTCTGGAGACCTTGCTGGCCACCACACCGGCCCATTATTTCCTCTCCATTCATCACTACATCTTTCAGTCAGGTAATCAGATATTCGTCTGGTAGTGTGCGGTGGAGCACCATCATGTTGAAATCAGATGTTGTTAGCCAAAGGTAGCTCATCCAAATAGTCTTCAAAAATCGATATTAAAACTGGTGATAGGTTTGTCCATTCTGAATTCCGTCAAATAAATGAGGACCCAAAATTCTATCTTTGTAAATTCCTACCCACACGTTAATACTAAATCGCACTTGAGGTCGAATTTCTTGGAACTGCCTGGGGTTGTTTATGCTCCAAACGTGTTCGTTATTTCGGTTGAATATCCCACAATTCGTAAAAGTGCTTTCATCTGTCCATTTCATTTTCCAAGAAAACAGGAAAATCAGGTCTTCTTATTAACCAATTACAAAATTCTAATTGCCTTTCGGGATCACCTGGATGCAATTTTTGAGATATGTGTATTTTGTAACATTTTGAATCGCTTTTTTGAGATGTCTCTAAACACTTGTATGACAAATATTCATTTCGGAGGAAATTTGACGTGTAGTTTTCTCCGGGTACATGTTTATCTGCAAATTATCAATTTTTATTGAAAAGGACACAACGTCTAACTTACCTCATACATACCTTATTTATCAAATTTTCTTTAGTTTCCTGGTCCATTCTGTATCCGTATTTTTTGCTCGGCTTTTTGAATGAACCAAACTCGGTTAGATTTTGATCCAATAACTTGAACATAGTTCAATGTGGTTGTCGTCTTTCGGGATACAAGTTTAAATACATTTCCGATTTGCTAACACTGTTTCTATCATATTTGTAATGAATTTGTTTCATATATCTTTCTTCTTCATTCGTGAAAGCCATTTTTCACCACGAATTCAATGACTTGTACAATAACAAAATGCCATTGAGTGTAACAAATTGAAAGTCAAATTTAGGAACATCAAAGTTAAAGCCTATTATGATAAGAATTATCATAATTTTTCGAAAAAGAATGCTAACTTATGATACATCATTCAAAGATAAAATCTGATTCCATTCAAAACAGAAAGAATCCAATGAAGCGCCCATAAGAAAACATAATTGATGATGTTGGCCGGAAGACGAAACGTCGGATAGCAAATCCAAAAACACTATTATGTAGCAGGGAGAAAGTGGCAATATGGAAGTGCAATTTATTTTCGAATCCTTCGAAAAGTAAAGCCAGAAAAAATAAAAACCATTTTCCAAACTTCCTGTTTTTTCCGGATATCTCCGGATATACTCGGAATTTCAGAATTTCCTCAACGGCACATTTTTAGTCAGGTAAATGCACAACTTTGCCCCAATTTAACCATCTTCATATCTCTCAGTTTCCGATATCCCAATGATGAGGATCGAATTTGAGACACCCTGTACATCTGGCAGTAATACTAGATCACAGACAAACATCTAGAAAGAGTACGAAGAAAAACAAAGCCAGATGCACTTAGAGAAAGACTATTGGAAATAATGAAATGACACAAGTCAATATTGACATATTTGCGTTTTCACGCCCCCAAATAAAAATAAAAATAAAAATTGAATGTGACTGCGTTCGAATGAAATTAAGATAGGTTCATCCAACTTGTCGGTAGTCCTTCCTATTATTACTCGCCCCTATTTTTGGAGATGATAAATATCTCAAAAACTGACTTATTTCTGATACTTCTACATTGTTTACGAGTCACTTGGACGCTTTATCTTCTCCTCTCTAGATTTTCTCTTTCAGTGCACCGTAGCCCCCGTTTTTCCACTTGATTGAAGGTTTCCATACGTTGCGGATCCCCACACAAGGCTGTCTAAATGTGTTGTTCGAAATGTAAGCAACTTCTTCAAACTATATTCAAACCAGTGTTTATCCTGTGTAGTTAATTTCAGCTCCAAACCATTTGGTGAACCTTTCGAAAGCTTCTTGATTTCATCCATATGGAACCGACCTCTCACATGTTATTCGGTAAATACAATTCTGTCGCTTGGTTTTAATAAGGCAGAAATGGATCTGGTTTCTGGTGTCTCAGCAGTTACTGTTACACAAATAATTTGATAGTAATGAAATGATAATTTGATTCGTAATAATTGATCTGAAGAAGGGTTTACATTGTTGTAGCTAAACCCAATTTTTCTCATCCTCTCCGACAGCTAGCACTCATAATGAATTTAAACTTTTCAAGTAGTTTTGAAACGTCTTGTATATTTTCCTGTCCTCTTCGATCATTCACCATGATAAAGTAAACATTTTGAGGAATATCTGTAGATCAAACTACACGGCTCCTGGAGAATGCGTTGTGACTCACAATTACTGAATTCTATGAACTAATCGATCGGATATAGCAGGTACAGTATATTTATAAACGCAGTCAGTTCATCGTTTGACGGTTTCGTTGGTAATCATAATCAATTTCAGGGAAATATGTTTATTTTCGTCAACCGAGCTACATTGCTGAGCTCCGAAACAAAATCGACCCTGCAAACAAAATCGACCGGTGAGTGTGATATAAGTCGTTTACAAGTAACATCGATAGGAACTGAATGACCGGTTTGAGGAATGGGATCATGGAAATCTTTCTATGCTATTCATATGAGAAAAAGTAGAATATTTTACTTAGTTTCAAACAATCTATAGAGTGTGAAAGCTAGTTTTCGGAATTTTTGACCGAGGTCGGCAGGTTTCTATGCCGGACTTTTCGTCTACTACTGCGTCTACTACTTTTTACTTGTTGAGAAAGTGTGACCAGAATGGTCCAAATTTCAAACTACAAGTCAATAATGACAATAAAATATTAATTAACAAAAATGTAAGTACATCAAACATAAATTAAGCTGATTTATAAAAGAATATCAAAAATATTCGTTAAAATATTCCTGTAAACTAACACTCGTTATTACTATTAGTACTTGTCCAAGGACGCCACATTTAAAACAGATAACAAAAAATTTAGGTAATTATAACTGTGCCAATATCGAATTCGAATACTCAAATCGCGATCAGAGGCTAAACTGAAAATTCCTGACACGACGGACGATAATCATTCTCGCATTTCCCGATTTCTATTCGTCACTGTAACATAATTTCAAATTCAATTTTACGACTCTTTAGCCAATCATAAAACTCGGATAGTAACAAGTAATCAATACGAACCGCCAATTCTAGAGTCCACGTGGACTAGCTTTATTGTTTTTTATGGCGTTTGATAAAGCCGACACTATTTAAGAGAGCACAATATCGATTACCGGGACTATACCGCTGCAAATTTGTTTGAAATGAAGTTGTGAGGTTCAAAAAATACCCTTGGTGATGACCCATTGAAGTGTATTTAACACACCAATTTTGGCTTGTTCTTTTCAAGGATGTATTAACAAAATCTGTCTGATCAATTTTGACATGAAAAACAGTCTTCTGCTTTAGTAATATTCTTGAGTAACCGAAGATTATGCAACTCATGCCATCCTATCCGACTTGGCGTTAAACAATTCTGGAGAGCATTCTCATACTTTCTAATCGACCTTTTTTATAATAGTCTGCCAATTCTTTTCGATGTGTAAACTTTCCTAATTGCAATTAGCATATACGAAGTTGTATATGGAGGTCAGTAACCTCTTTTTCTGCAAATACTATCGGGCCGTAATAATTTGCTAAAGAAGAATATAATTTTCATTCGTACCCAAATCTTTGGTTCAACACTGATAGCGAAATTTATTCATTCGATTAGCGAACTTGTATTCACAATTTACATTAAAAATTCTCTGACATGACGTTGGGAGTTGATGTAGAATAAAGGTTAAATGTGTTTCTATTGCGTAATCCCATCTAATCGCTAGTATTGTTTGTGTTATTTATTATGATATTGTTGCAAATAATGATTTGTTGTCGATATTACAAATAACGTTTTATACTAGTTACAAATTTTAACCTTATAACGAATCGTTTGACAGCGATTATATTTGAAGGCAAATGAAATCATTCGCTTTGATTAGCTGAATGAGATAGGAACCCAAAAACGTGGCATTCATGATTCAACACTAGATAGCGCCGTTTCGGCCCACCAATGTATCATCAGTAATGCTTGGCTGAACGACGATTGTATTGCTCAGTAACTAGTTGTCACAGATTGACTGTCACGTGATACTAAAAATGAATGAAATTAAACTAACACTACTGCATCAAAATTATATTATAATTTGAAGATAATTCACACCACTATTGCTTTGAAAGTGATCCAGAAAAACAAAAAACCCAGCGAGTCTAATTCATACATTACTTGCGGGATGAAAGGCTTTAAGATTTATACCAGTCTCAAATCTGCGAAGAAGTCTATAAATGATATCAATTGTCAATATATTTTTTGAACACTGTCTACTATTGTATAAAAAATCCTCTCCAACTTATTATTGTCAATATTATTGAATAATCTCCATTCACAAGATTTGAGGCCTCAGAAAATGACGTGATAATGACGAAAAAATGACGTCCTAAATCACAGATCATTATGACGTCTCAATTGTGACCAGTAAAATACGTGTGATCTGCCTCTCGTGTCTTCTCGATCCTCCACTCCAGAAATAGTTTGCAAATTAGTCTTTCCAAAACTTTTACTAGGCCACTCTATCAAATATCACGTTCCCAAAAAAACGTCATATTGTCGTCATCAAATACACGTCAGTATTACGTGTATTATGAGTCACATGACGTAGATGACCAATTATGACCATAATTTTGCGTCAAATTGACGTCAGGATTCATTGAACCTTGCCTAGTTTACAAAATTTTTCTGTGGGAAACGCGAACGAGTAGCAAAAATGAAAATTTATCGTCAAAAGTAGCAAGAAATAATTCATAAATGCAGTCGAGGAAACTCCAGATTTAATTTTGCCGAATTGGGTGGCTATTTTGGGAGAGCTATTTTAGAAGTGGGCTAATTTTTCTCCAACGATAACGCAGACGTTTCGTCTCACGCTAATGATCGTGATGTTTTGATATCTTGGTTTGATTGTTATTTTTTGATTTCATTACTCCTACATTTGGGAAGTTGAATGAATGAAAACTCTGATTTATTACTATTTAAGTGTTTTTCTTGTTTAGTAATCAAGTGAATGTATGGTCTTCCATCTGTTAACTTCTAGATTCTCGTGTAATAATAATAGCTTTATTATACAATTCACAAGGCAATACGTGGAACTATAATCACAATGCAAAAAAGACCAGAATATTTCGGGATCAAATATGATTTCCACCTTTGATATAATCATTTATTTCCGTGAAGAATATAAAATCGATATAAAAACCGTGTTACATTGAAAACGAATTTGTTTCAAAATTGTAGTACAGTCTGTCATTATTATTGTCTAATTTTGATAAATAAATTAGCGATGCACAATTTTGATTCAAGTTATTCCCATACCTAGGTATAATACAAGGTGTAGCTAGAAAAAACGTGACTAGTTTTTTTCGAGACAAACTGTGCGATCTTCAAGGTTAAACGACATATTGATGACTCACTTGACATTCCTCCGGTTGAACGACACTTGGAGTACAACCTTTGTTCTTGTCAGACCATGAATTTATAGTGAAACTCCGCAGAGTCTATACTGTCTCATAACAAGTGTATGGGAATGAATTTATGCCACGTACACAGATTTTTGAGTGTTATAAACATTTCAAAGAAGGTCTAGAGGACATCGAAGATGTTCAGGATGTTCTTCAACTTCGAAAATAGATCATAACATCGAGAGATTGGGCAATATCATCCGTAAAGACCGCCGGTTGATTCTTGCAGTTTTCAGAACTGTAGGAATTGACAAATCTGACATATGTGTGCTCCAGAATGGTGTCTGAAATCCTCACGCCTGAACAAAAGGACTCACGAATGGAAATTTGTTCTGATATCTTGAAAAACATCGAGGAAAGGATACTACTAAGCTCCTAAGCTCAATATATTGGAAGAGTACACTTCACTAAAAACCCCGAATGTAAAAACCGAAATTCAGGGCCACCCTGGCCTTTTTTTCAACATACATGACAATCTATATATGAATATATAGTGGATATAAAGTGGATAAAGAATATCATCTTAAGGTTCTAGCCACTCTCAGTCAGCGAGTTTGGAAAAACAAGTCGTGGATGCTTCATCAGGACAATGAACCAGTCTGTGCTCTACTAATTGATGAGACATTTTTGAACAAACATTGGATTCCTGTCTCGGAACATCCACCTCGCTCACCAGATCTAGCTCCGCGTGACTTTTTCATGTTTCCGAAAGTGAGAAAAGCATTGGAAGGAATCAGGTTTGATGCAGTGGTGACCGTGAAGGAAAGAGTGACTGAAACTATGAACTTACTTTCACAGAAAATGACTTTAAACTTCATAGTAGTCCATTTTTCCTGTGTAGACGTGTTTGGAACATGTGTTTTAGGAAATCAAGAAGGTCTGGCATTCACGGGTCGTTAGTTTATAATATAATTGTCTCAGCATTCAAAATTTGAGAGTGTCTGTAATTTCTAACGATGGAACCATACATTGATTTTAGTTATTCTTAATCTCTTTATGGAATATGTTTCTCAAATATCAACTTTTGGTCGAATGTTACTCCTTGAGTCTTTGATATCATTGCATTTCTGTAGATCTGACTCCTGAATAGCACACATGTGTTACTCATAGATTTCCCTGCTTTAGGTTTTAATTCAACTACCACACCGACATCAAGAAGTTATTACCTTGAAGATCTGCACAATCACTCAATGATATTGAAAGAGGACATGGGTTGGATCCCTGAGGGACACCAGAAGTAGCTAGATATGTTCTAAGAAACGAATCGCTTTCAACCTGATAGATGGGACTGAATGAGTTGAAAGATACTGTTTGAAAAACCGAAACTAGTGGGCCATTTAATCAAAAACCATCCCAGGAGAAAGTTGTAGACGAATTCTTGTTAAAATGCAATCCATACGCGGCATATCAAGTGTACGGGTAATAACAATTATGTACGCGTGCGTTTTTCGCGATTGCTCAGTTATTTCTGGATTTATTGCTTTCTGTAACAATGAGAACGAGTAAGAGTGGAATAGAGAAAATATTCGATATCCGCAACACATTCTCTTTGAAGTCGAATACACAATGGAGGCGTAAAACAATTTATATGACCACGTCGTGTCAAGAACAAGCGTACGCTTAATTTTCAGTAATCGCCTAAATGTAGTGGATTGGTATCGTCCCAAGTTCGACAATTCAGTTTGTTGATGTACCCATATTCACGATGACAACAACGATGTGATTCTTTTCGAAAAATTGTGCATGCTTCTTGGTCAGCAAGGCAGTTTTACCAAGTTTTCATGTATTTTGTGTGAATGGGACGGTAGAGCAAGGGATCAACATTGATGCAGAAAGAACAAGCCTGTGAGGGAGTCTTTAAAACCCGGCGAGAAGAACATTCTCCGCAAAAACCTTGAAGATCCTAGAAATATTCTCTTACCACCTCTACATATAAAGTTAGGCCTCATAAAACAGTTTGTAAAGGCATTGCCTAAAGACGGACCTCGTTTCAAGTATCTCTGTCAGAAATTTCCAAACCTATCAGAGGCTAAATTTAAAGAAGGTGTCTTTGTAGGACCCGACATTCGAAAAATGATGTTCGACGTGAACTTTGAAACCACAATGTCCATACATCAGAAAGAAGCATGGGTATCATTCAAGCAAGTTGTTACAAAATTCTTAGGAAATGCAAAAG
>WOGR01002378.1:0-17652 GCA_015342045.1 Leptinotarsa lineolata | reverse complement strand
AAAAAAGAGTTTTGGCTTCCATCTCCTTTCCCAAAAACTGATATCACCTAAAATCAATTCCTTCAAATATGAAAAAGTTATTTTGAAATCTATTGAATTCAATTGTTACTCAATTCCAGAAGAAGTTGAGATGATTCATTTCTATTATGAAAATATGGAAAGTGAAAATCGGATTACCGAGCTATTCAACCAACTACATCCTGACACTTTCATCGAAAAATTGTTCGCCAATTGGCGGCAAAGTTTTGGTTCAAAATGAAATGAGGTAGGTATATAAGGTTTTTGCAATGGTTATTTCCAATTCAATATATTTTTTCGGACGAGTATACTTTATTCTTAAAAGGTGTAGTTATTTGCCATACAGGATCACAAACCTCTCAGAAGCTCAACATGTGGGCTGTTATTTTTCAAAAATTCCTTTGTAGTTCAGTTTTTTCTTCCCAGGTGATATGCTCCTGAATTCACTTCGAAATGCTTTCGACCCAGCATTTACTCATACATGCATACATTGATGAGGTAATAATGCTTCCACAAGATAGTGCTCCTCAAGGTCACTTACAAATATGCTCCAGGTTTGCAGTGAAGTATCCGCCTTGGAGGTAATGCCAGCGTTTCCTTGATTATTATGGCGAATTTTTGAATGAAATCAATTTAATTTTTGAAATTTCCGAAAAAATATTGTTAGCATTTCAAAGCTCCATATCTTCTTGACATCTAACAAAATGTGGGGGATGACATTCTCGCTTAGAGTGTAAGAAATTTCACAATGGCTTACAAATCAAAATTAGAACCACTTCTAAACATTGATGTGTTTTTTGATGGCCTATTCTGTATATGAACATAAAGATTATTTAACAACTCCTCAATGTTGATGCAAATTGAAAAACGTTTCTAGTCATCAGAAATTGAATGATATAGACGTGGACTAGAAATCATGCAAGTTTCCTACTAGTCAGAAGAGATTTCAGAATATCTGCTCAAAAGAATATGTTGACTCTCCTGAGATTTTTTTTCAACAACTGTCATTTCAATTGATATACATATAACAATACATTATAATGAAATCATCACGTTATTTGAAGCAACGGTTCCAATCATGATATTTATATTTACAATTAGCACTATTTTCGTTGTAACCTCGCAATCAATTCCAAACACAGTTCGACCCGGAAGTCGTTGTTTATTATCAACAGTTGGGTATATTATATCACAGATGATGCGCAGATGAGCGATCTAGTATGCGCCGAGGTAAATGCTGGTACAGAAATGTCGATGACACTGCTCGTACTTTGGAAGTTGGTCACCTGGCGCTCAATTCGTCCTGAATATGTATCTGCAAAAATAGTAGTGTGAATTGGTCATTTCTGTAATGAAGTTGTCTTTATAAAAAGTGAGGTGAAATAAAGAAGTATCTAGCAAACACTTCCTTGACTTCGACTTCATCTTAGGCAACATCGAGATATCTATACACTAGTGGATGCTGAGATCCTCTTTTGTTACAGAAATTGTAGTAGATCAAGTGGGGTAGTTCTGACGTTGCCGCAAGATGGTGCCAATAGTCAATATTTCTATAAATTGATAGATGTAGCCGTTACAAGGTGGTAAGAGATTATCACTAAAAATGAGAAATGGAAATTTTCTATATTTTTTACCACTTTTTGCCACTTATAAAAGTGGTGAGAAACATAGAAAATTTCTATTTCTCATTTTTCATGTCATGTCATGTCAATTTATTGATCCTCGATAGATTATATTATTTTGGAAAAGCCAAAGTAGATCAAGCTTGTTCCTGATCAAACCAAAGTAAACCAAAGTCATAGATCAAGCCAAAGTAGACAATGTAACTTCTTTCGAAATTTTGACAGCTTTCGATATATGCCTAAATCAGAATAACTAACAGTTCAATAATAAATTTCATAAACAGGATTTAAGTTTACCAATGGGCTCACCCCGTAGTTCACTTTTAGTAGAATTGGAAACCACTATAGCAAATTCCGACCTAAGTAATGAACATATTTATTTTTGGTATCGATATGTGAATGATATTCTCGCCTGTTTCAGAGGTACTACTACACGACTGTTGAACCAATTTAGGACTTTTATGAATAATCTTAGGTACAGATTAATATTTCCCCAGATCAAACAATCAGAAGCCAAGAAAGTGACAGGTACTTTGTCCTTTATCATTTAGAAGCCTATCCAGCGTTATTTCCAAATATTTTACGGGGTCTTGCTGGTACTTCAGCCTAGATTTTTGATTTTTACAAGTCCACAATCACATTAAAGAGATTTTCATCAGGTCAAGTCTGAGACTGGGAAATATCGAACGTATACAAGCCGGCAACTAGAAATAATTATCTAATATTCTTCAGAACCGTCGTAAAATGCCGATGAAAAATATATTACCTCACTCAAGATGGCCCAATTCTCGCTCTCACTATGAACGTTGAGACGTAACGTTTTGATTTTTCCAATACTCTCGTTTGGAGTGCCAGTAGCAATCCCAGTGCTATCAAATTTACCTGAAAACAAAATATAAGTTACGATTGATCGCAAAATATTGATAAAATTACTGAGAAAATTCATCACCACCAAAATAGGCCACGTTGAAAACATCTGTATATTATACTTTTATAGTATTTCAGAAAATATAAAAAATATAATCACTGTAACATATCAAAAAATCTAACAAATGCAAATCTGCAGTGAATAAAAAACACTTCTATTGGAATGAAATCTTTTGATGCATTTTTCTTCAATTTTTACAAACTTTTTTTCAAAAATATATCACGACAAGTTTTACCAGCACAGTAGCTTTCTCGTAGTGAATAACATACTGAGAGTTAATTCCTTACTCTAATTTTTATATACTCCACGCAATCACATTCATAATTACCGATCATCTGCTCAACTTTTATATACTTGAGGTACATCCTTAAAATATGCTCTAGGTCGGCTATACTTCAAGTGTGTTTCGCGGAACCATAGGGTTCTGTAATACCTCTGTAGCGGTTCCGGAAGAAATTGGAAACAGATTCAAAACACCTCTCTCTAGTCGACCGTTTTGACGCAGCGTATCACGATTCACGAGAAGCAGCCTAACTTAGTCGCCCCACCCATTCAAATGATTGGCATACTTTTTTAGGCCTATACAAACGGGCAGCCGCTTGAAACAAAGCTACCGCTGCCTTGTCGAAAGGCGACGCGACGGTACGTAAAAAAGAACAGTTATTGGACAGTCAAAAAACTATTATGCACGTAACAAAAACTATCAATGAACAGGCCATGAAGGCATCATATTTAGTTAGCTATCGCATTGTACAAGCAGGTGAAGCGCACACTATCGCTGAGAATTGAATAAAACCATCTGTATTAGACATAACAAAATGTATGCCCGATGACAAATCTGCAAAGTATCTTTCTACTGTGCCGCTATCAAACGATACTGTGTCACGAAGAATTCATAGTCTGGCAGGCTACGTCAAACAAAAACTAGTTACACGATTCGTTTTGCAAATGGATGAGTCGACTGATATCACTGGTCTGGCTATCTTACTGGTTATAGTGAGATATCCATATGAAAGTTCTTCTGAAGAAGATGCCCATAAACAATACCGGAGAAGAAATTTTTAATGAAATAAATATATTCTTCAAAGAAAATAATCTAAGTTGGTCCCATATGACATTTGTACAGATAGAGCCAAGGCGATGACGGGTAAAATAGCAGGAATAGCACGAATAAAAAATAGAGCGCCTAATTGTAGTTCCAGCCATTGTATTCTGCATAGAAAAGCACTTGCCATGAAGCAAATGCCGTCAAATGTAAAATAGCTATAGATGATTAATTTCATCAAATCACGACCACAACAATACCGATTATTTTCATCATTGTATGAAGAATATCACAGCAAACATAAAACGCTGCTGCTCCATACAGAAGTGCGATGGCTGTCTCGGGGTAATACCAAGTAACAAATGTTTCTTTCAGATACTTCTTTTAATTTGAAAGACCGTTTGTAGGATGAAACTCGGTTGTCTTTTATGGAGGATATCTTTAAAAAACTGAACGAATTAAATTTATTATTGCAACGTCAACAGGCAACAGTGTTCCAGGTCTATAACAAAATAACTTCTTCAGAAGAAAATCAGATTTTTGGATTATTTGCGTCGGTAAGAGGGAAATAGGAAGCTTTACGTCACTCAGTGAGTTTGTTAGCGATAACGGATCTGAAATGTATGTCAGATGATGTATTTGAAGAATTGGTTCAATATCTCACTTCGATGCGCGCATCTTTTGAGAAGTATTTTCCCGAAGAACAGAATACGAAAATAAAACTGAATTCATGGGTTCATAATACATTTTCACCCAACTTGCGAAAGCACGAAAGTATGTCAAACGAGATTTATGAATCTCTTTTAGAAATGTCATCAGACACAAGTCACCGTTCAAAACGACGCCTCTCAATGATTCCTGGTGCAGAATCCGTGAAATTTCCAATGCTTGCCAAAATGTCTCTGGAATATTTTTCTCCGATTCCCAACAACATATTTGTGAGAAACTGGATTCTCAACCTATGCAGCAACGAAAACAAAATACCGCAATAGACTAGACACCAAACCTGATATGAGACTTCAAATCTCTTCTATCAAACCTAATATCAAGCAACTGATAAAAAAGAAAAAAAGAAAAAACCGTTTCATACCTCCCATCATTTGGATTTTTTTCATTTTCAATATCTTCTATCATTATACTTGTTATGTGAGTAAGTAATTAAGTAAATGTGATATTGCACTCATTGGTAAAGAATGTACTTTTGAAAACTATTGTTTAATTGTAGGGTTCCGTCACAAAAAAAGTTTGAGAACCGCTGCTCTAGCTAACCATAGTTTGAATTTACCTTAGGTATATGAAAGTTCAGTAGATGCTCTAGGTAATTATGATCGAATAAGTATCTGAGTAGGTATTTCTCACTTGTGATTATGTGGGGCATAAAAAAAATAGAGTATGTTATTCACTACGAAAAAGCTACTGTGCTAGCGAAACTTGTGAAGAACAAATCGCAAGGTGTAGTTTAAGAAATTGATCTGAATCTTCATCAAGTAACGGACAAATCATTCAGGAAATTCAAATGAGTTTTGAATATCTTCAATCGTAAGTGAATCTTGATAATTCACTAACACAATTACATAGTCAACTCTCGAACATTTCGCAATTTAATAAAATAATAAGAACAGAAAATATTAAAATTGAAAGGGTTATATTTTTAGGAATGATCAATTATTAGGAAATGAAGTTTTTGGCTTTCTTCTACTCCATCTCGATACAAAAAAGATGTGTAGATCATGCAAAGAAGTAACTTTCAGACACAAACTGGAATAAAAAGCCCTCCTGAAACAGCTACTTTCATATAAAAATTGAATTACATGAAAGAAACATTCTTTCGACACAAATAATTTTATACTTATTACAAACATTCGTTATGGAATTGAATCAGATACCATTTACAGGATTCCTACACAGTATACTGAATGAAAGGTAAACATTTCACTCACATAGAAAATTGTCATCCTCACTGATAGATATCGATTTTAAGCCGTAAGACACTGGCCTAAGGGTTCTTGGAAAGCCAAAAACTGTCTTTCCCCAAAAGAAAATATTTGTTTTCTTGAGGTTGTTTCTTGTTATGCAATGTAATAGTATTTATTTCATTCAGGATATTATTATCTATTTTGATATATTTTTGTTACAAAACAAAAAAAAGTATATCCTACTAGTGTAGACAAGTTCAATTATCACGAATGATTGCCATATTTTTAGCTCTTTGAATAATATACTTCTGCTTCACCGATAACATGTTTTTATCCAACTCCGTGTCGCTGCCTTCATTTTGACACCCTACTGTGTAGAATTTGTGAGAATATTATCAGCTTTACAACGTGTTTTCGTTACATTGTTAATGTAAAGAAAAAACAGAAAAAAGTCCAATACCGTTACCTTTGGTATGTAAGGATTCATAATCAAATCACTCCTTGTTTCGTTGCCAACTTCAACACATCGAATTGGTATTAGTAATTTATCATTTACTGTGTTGGCTAAATAAAAAACTTCAAGGCACTTTAAGGGCTGACGCAAGGCTGTGGAAAAGTATTGACTATTAAGTGGATCAATTATGTAAGAATAGATTTGTTTCAAGGTTTTTGGGGATATCCGGTGCAGACGATGAATATCTTCGAATTCAAAATATTTAATACTGATTCGTTTTTAATAAACAATTCAAGAAAAATGGATGAGTCGACACTAATATCACTCGAAGTATCAAGTGATATTTCAATTTTTGTAATTTTTTAATCAAATTCAGTACTATGTTTACAAGCAACTTATTGAGTTCATTTTTCTATTGTTAGAAGTAATAAAACTGCTCTATGATAAGAGGTCATATATTTTTTCACTCAGAATTGCTTGCGTATTGCCAAACAGTATTTGTTGTCGAAAATTTTTTTTTGTTGAACTTGAAAAAGGTTTCATTATTGAGATATATTTTTCTGACCGTCTTGAATGAGAAAAACGTTATTACCCTTAGTTTAAAAAACATGATCAGAAGGGGCTCATCTTGGGAAATTGAACTGATCATATGGAGACTGTTTTATGTCGTCGTTGAAGAAAAAATGTTAGAGATTCATATTTTGCTAAAAACGTGACAGTTGTAGACGAGAAGAAACAATAACAAATATAATATTTTTAGGCGAGAATCGTTAACTGTTCCTCAATTAATTAGCACGAGTCTGCTAAAATTATCAAACGTGATCAAGCCAAATTCGACACTCATTTCAGACGATATTAAATCACACTAATGAACTTCCATGCAACTCCTATTCGTATATTTATAAATCACACCAATTGCCAAAATTATAATATCCTCGAAATAATTTCAGACAGCGCAGAACCTTCGATGCGTACATTTTCATTAAGAGATGAGGGTTGACGTGAAACTGATGTTCGAATGCTTGATGTATCTCAATGCACACTATTTTCCAGTTTTGGCCATCAGCGAGGTCTCCATGACCGTGGCAAAGCATATGAGCGCGAAACTTGGTACTCCTCAAATCGACAATGATGCCATGATGTGTTCTATAAGACATATATCCGAACTACTCAAGCTCATTCTGTTCCAGAGGTACAAAGAGAAGCATAGAAGTGAGTATTTCCGCCTAATTGTAATAGCCAAAATATACCCTTTTCTTATCAACTGCCTCTGTTTTGTATAGATGAATTGAAAATAACAATGAATCAAACTCTGAGTTGAAAAATTCAGAAAAGTGATTTTTTTGATGTATAATGCATATCATCTTATTCACAAAAATTAAATTTTCCAACGGACTTCATTGGGAAACTAGTTTTAAAGAAGAAAGTTTGAGTTATGCCTGAGAAAATTGAATAGTCAAGAGGCGAAATAGCTGAAAGACTTTGTGAATGACAAAAAAAATGAAGAAAATCGAGCGAATGAGGGATAAATGAAAGAAAGTGAAGTATCTTGAATGAAATTGAAATTCAAAAAAGATTTCAAACCAAGTTACTTAACGATGTTTCGATTGTTAATATCCACAATCGTCTTCGGGTGATGACTGGACGATTTCTTCGAGAAATGACTATTTATGGGTCATTGGAATGCTTTCACCTATCCCCTCTTCCCTCACTCCACTTCAGCGGTTTAGAGAAAATTAGTTGACCGTTTTTTCGCTTGATTACAGGTTTTCATATGCTGTGTCTCTCTTGGCTGAATGCATCGTTGGACAACATATATACAGCTTCTTTGAACTCTTACTTGAACCAGTGTTCCTCCCTGTAGATGATCTCAGTTCGAGACCACTTGATGATATGTTGATGAGTCCAAACATGCTTTGATTTTCCCGATTTGCTGGTTTCTCCTCGCTGTGTGTTTTTCTTGTGCTCAGCAATGTAAACTTTCAATGGCCTCTTAGTTTCACCGATATAGGTTTTGCCGTATTCACAAGGTATTCGATAGATGCAATTCTTGGAATCGCAGTCCGCATTTGGTGGCCTGGTTTTCGTGAGGCTGCTACGGATGGTGTTTCCGGACTTGAAGGAGGTTCTGTCTTGCACTTGGACAAAATTCTTCTTATCCTTTCTGATAATTCTGGTTCTGGTGGTTCCTCTTCCATATGAGGCTCCTGCTGTCCTGCTCCTGCTTCAAATCCGGAAACACCATCCGTCCAGCAAACGCGAATTGCGATTTCAAGAACTGCAATTATCGGATACACTGTGAGTGTGGAAAATACTATATTACTGAAACTAAGAGGCCATTGAAAGTCCGCATTGCGGAGCACAAGAGAAACACACAGTGAGGAGAAACCAACGAATCTGGGAAATCAGAGCACGTTTGGACTCATCAACATGAAATCAAGTGGTTCCGAATTGAGATCATCTGCAGAGAGGAACACTGGTTCAAGAAGGAGTTCGAAGAAGCTGTTTATATGTGGTCCAACGACGCATTCAGTCAAGATATAATTAGTCATCACTCGAAAAAATAGTCCAGTCATCACCCGAAGACGACTGTGGATATTAACAATCTAAACGTCCGTCGTGAAGTAACTTGGTTGCTCATTTCTATTTCATTTCAAGTTTTATTGCTTATTATGAAAGATATTTTCAGCCACTCATTTCAATTTTATTTGTTCCTTCAAATATTTCAAATTAGAAGTTGGCAATCAACATCACAGCAGTTGGCTAAAAAAAGATCATTCTAATATAATTATATCGAATTTGAAATCAAATGTAGACAAAGAACAAAAATATCACAACAATTATTTTTTTCAATGTTTCTGTTGCCTCAAATTACATTTTTGTGTCATAAAATTGAAATTTACAAGTGAATTTATCATTGTTTTATTCGATCAATGTCAAAGAAACAACTTTTTTTCCCGAATTTCAAAAATTTATATCTATTGAATGAAAAAACACCCATCTCAAAAATTTCAGAATTTTTTGAAATCGATTAGAGGTCGAGGTAGAGATTGAGCAAAACATTTGATGGCGGTCATTGATTTTTACAATTTTATAAATTTAAAAATTGTTCCAAGAAGTAAGTTTTTGAAAAAAAAATATTTTGGTATCTATTTTTAAGTATCCTCTTGAAAGCCTAGCTCAGATCATTGAAGAAATTATAATACTTTCCGAGATCTCTGAAGCATAATTTTAGAACTGGAAAAATAGTGGAATTTTCAAAGTTGCATAACTTTTGAAGAAAAAAAAAATATTTTTTTTTCTCCGGCAGTACTTCTTTTTATGATAAATGAAAACTTCTGCCCAATTTTTATTCATATCGAAAGGGGTAGATTTCAACCATTGGTCTATTTGACATTGAATGACCCAATAATTATATGTGTATCTCATATTGTTCAAACTTTGCAGAACTGGTAACAACGGCAGCGGTCCTCATGACATTGGTGACATTAGGAACAGTCTACTATACAGTATTCATTCAGTATCCTACTTTGACGTTGGAAAATATACTTTCATCTTTAACAGTAATGCTACTGACAACGGAAATATTCTTTGGCGTCTGGTGCATTACTTGTTATAGAAAGGTAGAATATTACTAATAAGAGTGAAGAATAAAAATATTTCCGGTTTTTTGTCTTATTCCATAGTTTATTTATTCTATTAGCTGAACAGATATCTCCTCAAAGTTGCTTTTTGAACAGAAATGATGTATAAGATATTTTATACAGAGTGTTTTCTAATTGCGGTGAAAAGTATAATGACGTGTTCTGGAGAATTTTATGAAAAAACGTGAGTCAGAAAATGTTTTGTTTCCAAGATACAGGGTGATGAACTTTTCAAAATGAATCCTTTTTTTATGCATTTATTTTGTCAAGCGAATCTCTCAACAATGAAAATATTACTGGCAAATTCCACCAATATCTGACAAATCGGAGTTTTTCAAAAAAGTTTAACACCGAACTTTTTCGTAAATTTGGTTCGTGTATAAGCCTGTACATTTTCTAACGCAATAAAGGAACACTCCATTGTGTAACATAGTTTCTGAGCCCTAGGTGAAAGAAACAATGATAATAATAATAATAATAGGTATTTATTGCCAGATTGATACAATAAATACAATATCGAACATTTACTGAAAACGGGAAAGGCTGAAGATCAGTTGGTAGTATCAGAAAATGCAACCTCTGTATCTCCTCTTAGAATTATGTAATGCAAAAGAAAGAAAATACACGTGGGAAGAAAGGAAAAAAAAGAAAAAGTTATTGTTATGTTATCTAAGTAACATAATTATGAAGCAGAAGATGAAGGTAAAATATGGGTACATTCTTTTATATCAAATCAAAGCGAATGTGGTTTTTTGTCAAATTGTATGGAGAATTATTGAAATATCCTGAAAAATTTTTCAATTACGTGACATTGTCAATGGTATCATTTGATGAATTATTGAGTTCAAGTTGGTATGAATCCATGAGTCCAGAAAAAAAATCTTTGTTACATTAAGGTAAGTGAGCATTTATTTTTGGTTTTGTTACAACATTGAACACTAAAAATAACACATTAAACAACCGTTAAATTCATACATGTGAAGAATATATGATTCTTCGGAATAACTGGATGAATTCGATACGGGTGATTGAACAGAAGGTGGCATTTTAGAACCTCCAGGACGAGTAGAATATCCAGGGTGATATGTTGAAATATCTGCTTGGTGTGATTGCGACCACGAGCTTTGGTGATACGGGTGCGCATAAGTGCCCAGAGACTCAATATTGCGGCTGACATTTTCGAGTAAAGATATCATTTTTATTTTTGTCATCATTTTTCATTCTGAAGGTAATTTTTTTAGTGCACCTACCAAAGACAACATAAATAGCCTATCTTTGTTCTCACTGTTCGTCTCATGTTTTTCTCTGATTTCAATACTTCGGTTCAGAGTTTCGAAGAATTTATCATTCTCAAGTACTGTAGCAGTATCTTTTTTATTTTTAGGACATTCTACTAATTGACGTATAATAGGAACATCCATGAACACGAAACAATTATGCACCACATAAACAACACTTGTAAGAGCCGGGTACTCATTTGCGAGCCGAGCTGTTACAGTAACGGTTACTGTAACGTTTTTCAGTGTAGACGTGCACCCGTTTTCCATCCCGAACGCGTTGTGAGCCGTAGTGTTTGTGAAGATTTCAAACGAGTAATATCGGTCTCTGAAGAAATCATAACGAGTGCAGTATATATTTTTATTGATAATTTATTGGAAGAGAAAAAACGTCCGCAAAGATAGTGGTCTATTTCTGTACAATTCAAATAAACACAATTTTTTTTCTTCACTCCACTCTGCCTTTATGCTTGAGCACACCCACACGTACTCACTGACGAACCTACGACAATACCGTCCACAGAACCTCTTCGTGTTCGAAATAAAAACCGACAATCTCCATTACGAGCGGCTCGAGGTATGCTCGTGAGCGGAGTTTCCGAGGCGTCCACACTGACGAATTTTGGTTACAGTAACCGTTGCTGTAACAGCTCGGCTCGCCAATGAGTACCCGGCTGAAGACTTCATATTCTATAATAATTTCTCAAGATTTCAAGACTCCCAGTTCAAGCCATTCCAAATCAAATCTCGAGGATTTGATTCCCAATAATCGATTTAGATATTCAGGAATATTTGTCTTTTGAAATGCCCAGGTAGCCTTTAGGTGTGGGTGAAAATTTGTTACCAATTCCTAATTGTCATTATTGGATTTATTTTCATTGCATTCATTACCATTTTATTTTCAGAAAAGGAAATTCATGTGGTATATTCACTTTCTAACTTGATCAATAGTTTTGTGGAAAAAAATTATAGCATCTGTAGAAGCTGAAGTATTTCTACTCACCTACAATAATATACCCATCACTTGTGATGTTCGGAGAATTACTCTTTTGACGGACTTCAGCAACTGGTAAGACTTCCACTGTCGTGTTATAGAATTTATCAGAAGGATGTTCGGCATTACCACTTCGGAAATAAAACCTATAATAGAAATCATCAGTTGGCTTTGAAAAACATTCTGTCTAAGCTTCAAAATCTTTTCAGAAATGGGAATTAATTGAGTGGATAGCAAAATCCCACATGAGCCTGCCTATCGTTTTAATGCATAACATATAGTACAAAAAACATTTCAAGTAGCGTATTATCGGGAACATTACCACAAGGCCTCGAAACATCTTCAACGAATTTGTATTTAAAACAAAATTTTTATTTAGCAATACTACGAGAGCAACCAGTATGACCGAACAACGAGTCCGTAGGAAGCGTGATTTTATCTAATGCTCGATTTGTATGGATTGGAAATAAAATAGTGTGTTCAAAATGTGGACATTTATTTGAGAAAATTTTGAGGCCGAGTGGTATTCGACATACTTTTCTATTGAATTATTCTCAGCTGAATGCATCGATATAAGAACAAATATAAATTCTTAAATTTAATAAATTTTATTACCTGAAAAACAAGAAATTTCAACAAGAATATTTGTTTGGAAGCCAATTGATAAAGTCACAATGTTCGAATATATGAACACCAGTCGCTTTGGTATCAGTGATATAAAAAATCATTGAGAAAGCCGCAAACCACCACATCCTCACCATATCGCTTCAGCGATCATCAATATGGCTTTCGGAAACAGAGATCAACAGGCGACCTTCTATCGTATGTCACCGTTATTTGGAATATCGCAGTCGAGGAACATGGAGAATCAAGAGCTGTTGCGCTGGATATTTTTAAGGCGTTTGACAGTGTGTGGCTTGGGGGTTTGCTGGCCAAACTTCGATGCTATGGCTTGTCGGATCATTTCGGTTTATGGGTCTCCAGCTTCCTGAAAGAACGTTCCCTGCAAGTGGCCGTCGAAGGATATCTCTCGAATACTTTTACTATCAACACTGGTGTTCCCCAGGGTTCAATATTGTCTCCAACCCTATTTTTATTGTATATCAACGACTTATTGAAAAAAACAAAAATCCAATATATTGCTTTGCTGACGACAGCACACTTGTCTCGTCATTCCATTTGGATTCCAGAACATCCGTTGCGGATGCACAACTTCAACGGCAGCAGGAGATTGCATATCTTAATGAGGATCTAGAAGTGATTTCGATTTGGGGTGAAATTAACCAGGTTCAATTCAATGTCACAAAAACCCAGGCATCGGTTTTCTCCAAAGAGATGAATCAATTGAGAAGGTTATATTTTCAGGAGAGTATAGTTTGTGGGAAAGAAATGTTTTGGTGTTCTACTTCTCCATTTTTAGTGAAAAACTTCCAAATTAAGGATATAAGCAACTAATTTCCAAATACACTCTTCACAAAGATATGTGAATCATGTAGAGAAGATCTTTATCTGAAAAAAATAAGACTTACGCTATATATATTCGTAGTAGTTATAAGTTCAACCAAAGTATTCCTTGTTCTCTTATAGAGTGAGATGTTTATTGATGATAATAATAATGAGGAACGTCTTTATTATAACAACTAAAACTAATGTTCACAATAATAATTTCAATGCTAATGGAATTGGGCAACAGTTATGACAGATCAAAATGACAACCAGTGGTCCAGACACTAACCAGTTTCACAATGATTTAAAATATAGCTCCACTTTCTGAATTGATTTGGAAATTTATTCATGAGTTGAACTATTTGCCGATGTAACAACAATCATATACTTTTCGGATAACTTCGAAAAAATTTATGATGATATAAAAACAGACATGAAAACAATTTCAGGTTAGCTTCAACTCTGAATTTCCAAAAGTCTTCCTACATGAATATTTCTAAAAGATTGTTGAACAGTTGTACCAATCCTATAATTATTGATAAAAATTTAAAGAGTTATACCAATTTCATTAAACTCCTAGGATTTTTTATCAATGAGAGTTTATCGTGAACAAAACATATTGGAATTGTTTGAAAAAAAGTAGCACCCCTCATTGGTATTCTATTCCAAATCAGGAACTATATTCCCCTGAATCTTTTTGAAAACACCTAATTGATTCTTATATACTAATAACTGCATTATCTTATTTCTATTTGGAGATCAGTCAATAAATCCACAATAAAACCTTTGAAATCTTTACGAAATAAAACTAATAGATGCACTATATTGTAAATTATCGTACTCGGAACCAACAGTGAATCTGTATAAACAAAAAAATATTATTATACAAATGAAACATTTGTTGTTTCATTCATTCAATAACAAATAATTAAAAAATTCCTAGATGAATTCCATAGAAATCAATAATAATCATAGTTATTATACTAGACACACAAAACTTACATCATTTAGTAATTTCAAATCTGATTTTAGATAGAAATCAATTTACCACGATGGTGTTACAATATATAATACAATTCCTGAGGGAATGAAAAAAATCTAAAACTGTTTTCGAACAGGCAATTTGAATTTTGTTCTCCTAACCAGGATTAAAATCTATACTTGTGTTCGTTTAATTCACAATATTCACTTTAGATTTCACAACTCTTCACCCTTGGAGGCAATAAAATTGTACACTGTTTTCCTAATTATCACAGAAATTATTTTTATTTGGATTTGCATCTATTTGATTTCAGTAGCCAACCTTTGCGTCGATTGAATCTTTTGCTGGTCCTATTTCACACCACTTGTCATTAATTAGTCATTAATGATCTCATAGTTTTAAGCCTTCCCTAGTAGTGGAGGGGAAGGCTTAAAACTGGCTCAAATCTCTTACTATTGGCGTCTTCATACGTCTTCCACGAAAAATCTTGGTTTGTTTACTGGTGAATAATAAAAGTATGCGCGTATTATGAGAACATTTAATGTTGAAATATTGAATGAACTTCATCAACTTTTGCACATGACCCCCAAGTTACTACAATGTTTTTGGTAATTTTCACCCTCGCTTGGGGATACATGCAGCGAAGTCACTGAATACCAGACAAAGGATTTCTATATAATTCATATAGTTTTAATTTGGCCACCCTGTATCCGGCTGATTCACGGTGGATGGCAAGTGAACCAGACACTGGATCACTTTGAAAATTCAATGGAGAGCATATTCGGACATTTTGTAATGTAATGTAGTGTAATGATCTGAAATCATTTCGCGCCAACTAACGTATTTTGGGTTGAAGACAAGTCTAGTTAATTAACGTGGAACGGCCGGAGTTCGATCGAGCTGAATTAGCCTAATTAAAAGTGACCAGTATGCAATCTATGTTTGCCGGCAAAAAAGATCAGGCAATCGCGGCATCGCAAACCTGTCGACAAAAAAGCGTCGATTATAATTGATGACTCGTGCTATCAAAAGGATTTACCGCTGATTTATGGGGACATCTGCAGCTGTGATAACAGGTGTATCACCAATTACGTCATTATTTACAGTATAAAAACGTGGCAAAACTTCATAACACTCATTCCAGTGTGAACTGTGAAGTCGGGAGTATCTTCGTTGTGATATCAAGTGATTAGCGAATTTTTAGTGAAATGTAGCAGAAAAGTCGAAGTAAAACTATGTCTGATAGAGGTAAAAATAATTTCGCGGAACTTATAAAAACGCAATCTTGTAAGCAGTAACAAAGTGTTCAAATCATCAAATCGAAAAGTTATCTTGAAAATAAATACGTGAACGATAAAGTGAAAAACTGGAGAAAGCTATCAAATATCAATAAAAAAAAAACTGGACCAAAGAATAATCTCAGAAATTAAAAAATGCAGAAAATAATGGAACATATCAAAACCATGAAAATGGGAACTCAAAATATATCATTGAATTTATTCTTACGTGAGTATGGAATTCTACAGGTGAACTAAACTGATTTCGGAACTCGAAGATAGAAACTGAAAGTGACATTTCCCGCTTGTCCCTGAAAATCTATTCAATATGTCTATTGTTTGATGAATATGGTTGAATATAAACTATCCATGCTGTTTCTTGTATCTGAATATATTTTAATTGTAAAGGTGGTGAATTGTTGAACATGTCTAAGATTTATGAAGTTTTTGATTACTGTATTTTATTAATTATTTATGTGTATATTTCCGATTGGACTTGGGTAATAATTGACTCTGATTTATGAAGAGGTTGAGTATTTTTATTGTACTGATTATATATTATTTACTGACAGTGAATAATGTTGTGGTCTATGAGATTGATGAATAATTATGTCTGTAATATGAGGTTTGAAATATTATTGCAATGTGTGGTCTAAATTGTCTGTCGATCGAGTAAAGGATTTTTGACATGTTATTAATGTGATTATATTTGATCATTGATAACGTGAAAGGATATAATGCTATGTTTTGTTTAATAGAATTTTGTATTTGTTTATTGATACGGTTGTCCCAAGATTCAGACAACCTAGTGGTATTTTGGTCCCTAATGATTATTAGAGTATTTTAAAAAGCGTATAAGCGTATAAAGTACATTGAATGTTGTAAATGATTGGTGAACCCTTCAATTGATTATTCTCTAGTAGAACTAAATGGTCTTCATAAAGGTACATAAGAAAACGATGATTATTCATTGGTTTAATTTCTGTTCTGAGTTATCAGTATTAAGTAAACTGGCGTACTTGTTCATTATTGTAGAGGTTAATGATAATAATGTTGGTATTCGAATTATATATCTAAATGAGTGAACATTTTTGATACTGTATATCTAAGGTCGATGAACCTTCTGTTGCCTTGTTTGAGGTAAAATATGAATGTGATGTAAAGTTGTCACGTAGTTTATTGAACATTCAAATGTACGCTGATTCGAGTTGATTCTGTATGTACGCTGATTCAGTTGGTTTAGAATATAACATCTGGTTAACCATAAAAAGTAATCTCACTTGTATGGAAATAGGCGCTCGATTCCAAACAGGACTGTTTCGTGTTGTAACATAATCACGACGTTTCGTGTTACCCATCCATCATCTCTGGTGTACTCGCTACCGCACCGTAGAGTGGGTATTCTCAAGCGATCTGAAGGTATGCGGGTTTTCTATAACACAGTAGTATTATTAAGAGAACCCAAAAATCACACATGAACCCATGTTACATCTTATTGATAGATGCTTTTATTTTCTGTCCCATTTCTCATTTTTCTCATGTAGTTTCGTCTTCAACATACAATATCTTTGGAATCAACGAGCATTTACTGTCTGCCAAATTTTTCGTATTCAAAGTTTCATTCATTTGAAACTTCCCCAAGTTTAGTTCCATTTATCGTAGGCAAATCAGGATCGTCGGTATCAACTTGTTATCACGATACACTCATAACGGTATGCCGACGCGCATCTCTCTGTGACGTCACTGCGAAGCACGGAGCCGTACAACGCACAATTCATTTGAAAGAGAATGAGATTCGGTCAAATATCTCCAGGCATTTTCGCATGAAAATGGAATTATTAGTCTTGATGCATGAATACATACATATTGATTTTTTCAGAAGTAGCTATATTTGTTTCCTGAGTCTACTGAATACTAAAATTATGAGTCATTTTATCACCCTTTTGATGAATCCGAGGGTGATACATACTGTGATGATATTTTCGACTTTTGACAATATTTTTGACAAATTCAATCGGCTAGGTAATAAAATACATATTTTTTGAAGTA
>WOGR01002377.1:0-17652 GCA_015342045.1 Leptinotarsa lineolata | reverse complement strand
TACATTCATTCTTATTTCGAAATATAAGTGGCGGCAGATTTAAAAACGTGCAAGAAATGTTTTTAACGCAAACTTTTAGGTGGCCTCTTTTGGCGATATCAACTCTAACTTGTACAACAGTACGTAAACATGTTTTAATTGTTAAATCAAGTTATCATGGATGGTCAATAATTATATTTAACATTTTTTTAATACATAGAATACTATTTTGAGATTATTTCACAAAAGCCCATTTTTCAGATATTTGTCAAAACAATGACTCAAAATTTGACAGAAATACGTTAAAAAATATAAATTAGTATTTTTTCAAAAAATTTCAGTCGATATACTGGTTATACCAAAAGGGGGCCGACTCGATTCCAACCCGATTCCAAATCGTTTTATCGTTTCGCGTTAGAATCGGGTGGATATTTTAAACTGGAGATCCTCTTAAAACGTTATGAATTAGCCCCCCAAATACATTCATTTTCAAAAAGGTGCACTTAATATTACCACCCCCCAGAGAGGGGAGGTCTAGGGGGATCGTGACTTTTCGTCATTTAAATTCTGTTAAAAACATCCGTTTGTTACTTTTAACATGTAGCTTGGTTTAATACTTACGCCAATTCATAATTTTTTTTGCGATTACCTAATCACTGTAATTATTAGAAAAAGTATTCAGATTAATTATTGGTTTTAAATTGGTTAATTTTTTTTAGGGGCCCCCAAGAAAATTTCGAAAGAAATTATAACTTTTGTTAGAATTTCAATAATTTTTAATTTAATTTAATTTCAATAACTTATAATTTCAAAAATTTCAATGATGTTTTTCTGAGAAAAATTTCGTCATTCACACGAACTTTTGGAGGGCCCTCAGGACCTCGGGGCCCAGGCCCAGGTGGCCCATGCCTTAATACGGCGCTGCTTCTAAATTTCTTAACATATTTTCCGCACACTCCTGGATCCAGTCCAGAGGATTATGTATACAATTCCCTCAGTCGCCTTGTCCACATTTCACTGTGAGAGAGATGGATCTCTCTATCCGTGCGTTCCACTAAGCGCTCACAACGATCAAAATGCTCCTTCAGCCGTTCCACATAACGATCGCGGTCGTTATGGTCGCGGCGAAAACGTCACTTATGTATGTATACAGTTCAGTGATCTCAGGATGTGGGTCGAAGTGGACGTTGAGAATATTTCGGCGCAATTTTTGAAATATGATATAATGTTACCTGTCATTCGTAATTCATATCCAATTTCTTATCTTATTTCCTTATTCAGTGTCATAAGTAATCAGTGGAATAATTACTTACACATAATGAATTGAATTTAAGAGTAACATAAATTTAGAGTACAATCAAAATGTACAATTAGACATGACATTTTCAAAACTTACAGTTCAATATGTGATGGAAAATCATGAATCTGAAAGGACTTTTGAATTCTTCATTTGAATAACGTTGAAATACACCCTCATAGTCAATAATGCGTGGCCTTAGTTTATAATTTTGTAAAGTTACATCCCAGTCTCCATCTGAACTAGATAAATTAGTTTCTGGAGCACTATTGTGACGTATCAACAAATTAATATCCATTTGCCGTAAAAACATTTTGATTACATTAAAAATAAATTTGTTTAATAACTTCAATGAAATTATAAATTAAGAATTAAATTATACTTTTTTAATATAAATGAAGTTAGCTTGCAATTATTGAAACTTATTTTCAAGGATCACGTAGTCTTCTTAAAACATTCACTTTATTTTTTCAACTTCGCCATTTGTAAAGTTTACATGAACGCCCAAAACGCTCCATAATCCATTCCACTTGAGTTTACGACAAGGTTTGCAAGCAAGTGGAACGGGAAAAACTGCGGTCGTGAGCTTGATCCTTGTGAGCGCCTAGTGGAACGCACCCTATATATTTTTTATTACTCTGAGGAATAGTATGTGTTCTGGGTATGAATGTTGGTACGGAAAAAAAACAGATGCACTGGCAACGTTGCATCTGTTTTTTCATGTCTTCGAATTTTAAGATAGAGAAACAAATAATTATGAAATATAAAGTGTCATAAGTAATAATGAATTGACAACAATTAAAAATTAATTATTTTGGTTACTGTAACTACAATTACACGAATGTAGAGTTTGATTATTTATTACTTCGAGAAGATCTGATATTAATTTTAGTCATATGATTCATACATGTCAAGAAATACCCTCTAAATTAATGCATAAATCCCACAATTTCGTATGTGGTATTCACAAATATTAGTCTTGGTTTTAAGCTTGTGATATGTAACCAAGAGCATAATTTTATTTTGTGATTTCTACAATGATGAGATCTGGGAATAAAAACACTTTATTGAAAGTGGTTATCTTGGGAGATGGGGGTGTTGGAAAGAGTTGTTTGATGAATAGATTTGTGTCTAATCAATTTGATGACCATTCCTTTCATACAATTGGTGTGGAATTTTTAAATAGAGATATTGATATTGATGGTGATACTTATACATTGCAGGTGAGTTGCGAACATTATATAAGTATGTTTATTGACTTAAGCATAGGAAAATTAATATTCGAGTATAATTATTATATATCTCCTTTTGTCACACTTCTGAGTTATGCTAGTGAGGCAGTCAGAGAACCAGTTAAACCCAAGTCCTTTTGTGAAGTGATTATTAATTTTTAAATTCAAATTATACCACTTCAATTGAATCTGAAAATAGTCTCTAGTAAAGTACAATATATTTCTATAGAATTTAACAAAATATTTGTTGGATACAATAATCCTAATAATGATTGAAAGTTTCATTTCACTTTTCCGCATTAATAACAAATTTCATAAAATCCACACATACACTGTGAGTGATAGTGCCATCTTAATGTGTAAATGCTGTGTGCCACTTCTAAGCTGAAAATATTCAACAGGTTTTGGCTGATAAATAGAAACTTCATAGATACTCTCTAAGTAACCATCTGTATTTGAGGATTAAGCCTACTTGATAAGACTGTCAATTATTATCTGTAGTCGAAATATGCATTTTGCAGTTTCTGTAATCTATCTTGGGATTTCCAGGAAGTAATATCATGAATTATGATGAATTTAAAATCTTCAAGTTTGAAATTTTCTCCAGAACAAAAAATACTGTCCCTTATGTAGCTTCTGGTCTGTTTTCTATTCCGCTATAATAATAATGTTGTTCAGCCATCAATGGTATATTATTTATTAACCTGAGATAGTTTCAACAGCTATTATTTCTATTTTTTTTTAATGATAAGCTCCATATTGTTTTCATCATTATCAACTTCTGTCAACATCCTGTTAATATCTTCATTTATGTATAAAGTCATTGTTTCACACAACAACTTGGTGCTTTGAAAGAGGAAAATGTTTGACTGTCTGTCTGAAAAAATTAGAAGAAATCACAATGAAACCCTCCATTCAAATATCAAGTAGTTATCTATAACTAGATAATAATATATTTAAGAAGGGTAATCCAATTGACATTTAATGAATCACATTGATTTAAAGGTGATGACTGCTCCTTTATATTTTCATATATTTTTCATATAATTTATTCTATACCTATTACCTATATTTTATTATCATGAAATATTAGTTCTTTTTGTGAGCGTGGGGAAATACTTTCTAATCCACCTTTTCCAAAAGTAATCTGCTAAATATTGATCTATCTTCCATTGCTTTCTCGATAGCAAATCCTTTTCAGATGAAAACATGGAGCTGGAGAGCCTTTTGCAGTTCCCAAAAGAAAATGATTTGGCGGTAAAGCCTTTCATCTGCTGTATTTACCAGAACGTGAACTAAAGGCCGGCTGTTGACAATATTTTTGACTTCAATGAGAAGATATTTCTCTTTGAGAGTAACTGAAGAGTCATTTAAATGGATCTTACTCTCCTCCCCTAGTAGCCTCCCATATGTGATAATAATAATAACATTAATACTTTATTTTCTGAGTAACATGCAGAAACATGTATAGAATTTGTCAAAAAACAGTAGCCAATTAACTTTAAAAAATATGAAACTGAAACTAACATTAAAAGTAAAATTCTTCCAAGGAGTAAAATCCATCTTTCAACATGTACTTCCTAAGACATTGTTTGAATGATTTCAATGTAACATATGATTTAGTTTCGGCCTGAAGTTTATTGAAAAACCTTTGCCCAGTCATAGTGGGTGACCTATATAAAAATTAGTGTCCTTGAAAATGGCATGGGTAAGTCATTTCGCTGTCTTGTATTTATAGTGTGAATTTGCTTATTAGTTTTAAAAGAGTTTAAATTACAAAATACAAAAACACACACTTCAAATATGTACAAACACGGCAAGAGATCAGAGATAAGTATGGACGTATCGTTCCTATACAATGTGAAATGTATGGATGGGTTCGCTCTATTGGTGTCATTTACATATATCAGGAATAATATTGGGCTCACTACTGAGCCTTGAGGAACATCTACACATATCTTTCTCTATATTTTATTCATTTGACATTCTATACATTTTACATTATATATTTTTTACATTTTATACATCATAATCTATATATTTTATTCATTTATGTTTTATGTATTTCATACATTTAACATTTTATATATTCATATTTTAGTCATCCTTTAAAGTGTATTTATCTTGTGAGTATGTAGATCATTGGTTTTATATTCTTTAATATTCCATATCATAACTATTGTCAACCTCGATTATATCCTAGCACAACAAATTATTTTATTCATCAATCGTATTTGTGTTAAGGTTTGGAGGTGTCTATAAAATGTAAATTTTCTTGAGACAAATAAAAATGAAATGAAATGAAACTGATGTCAAGATAATCAGAATTACAGGTGGTCACTGTTTTCTCAGTTACTTCTGGAAGACTAACGTACTGGCGACGTGCGTGCAGATAAGATTTTATCCATTCCAGGGCAAATCTTTCAACACCAATTTTAATTAATTCAGTTATTAGGGTGGTATGGTTGACCAAGTTAGTTGGATTTCCATAAAAGGAGAGAACAAGCACTGCTTGTAGATTCGTTTTATTAGAATCCATCTTCGTTGTCGATTATTAAATGATTTAGCTTCAAGTGAGAATTCAGCCTCCAAATGGGTGTATTCAAATATTTTTGAAAATATAGAGATAATTGTTATAATTATAGGAGTTATGCATTCAACTCCTCTAGTAGTCACTCAGCTAATATTTGACCCTCATTCAATTTTTACTAATACTGCTTTCATATCTCTTTGCCCCCTTCAAAATTGTACCATTAGCAGCATATATTTTTTTGAAGCAACCTCTTTTTGATGGCCATTATGATGCAGTCAGTAGTAAGGTAATTTGCAACATCCAGGTGAATGGCACGAACAGTCAAACAAGTGAATAATATGAAAAATGGGTGAATATTTAGGCTGTACAGCTATTGTAGAGCACGAGATCCAAACCACCTCTCCGCCTATAATATACGTCACTATCCTTTGTCTCTAGCTCTCCAAAAACAAGTAAACCTTGAACTTATAGCAGATGATATAATCGAGCCATCGACTTCTCCTTTGGCATCGTCGAAAGTTTTCTTTAAAAACCTGATGGTCGTTACAGGTTTTGTGTAAACTACAGGGAATTAACGATGCATATCCAATCTCTTTTATTAGTTCTACAATGGACAAGTTAGGATATGCTAGATTTTTTAGTACTTTGAACATTGTGAACAAGTGATTTTATTGTTTGGTGCTCCTAACCGTCTAATGTATGATAACGGCAACCAGTTTATATGTCAAGTCTTACAAGATAAGCTGAAGGAGTATGAAACAAAACATTGTCCCATTGCTCTGCACCACCCTTAAGCAAATTCTGTGGCACTAGTCCACAGCATAGTTGAAACGATGTTGACGGCGTATGACGACGACTTTTGGACGCGAACTTAGAATTTTGGGCTCAGAGACGGATTTACATCATAGCCCCGAACAAAAAATTGACTTCAAAATTCTATCAGAATCTTTGAAAGATGTTTTCAAGGATATCAGTAAACGTCTTACAGAGGCGTCGTAAGTTATATAATCTTCGTCGTCGTGATGAGCGTTTTAAGATGAATCAATTGGTTCGGAAGAAAAAACCATGTGATATCCGATGCTAAGAATTACTTTTGTGCCAAATTATCCCCTAAGTTTGTTGTTCCTTATACAGTTCATCAGATCGTCTCACCTTGGGCTTATCAACTGAAAAACGAGAGAGGCAGAGACACTGGAGTATGACATGCAAAAGATTTGAAGGCTCATCCGGCAGACGAAGACAAGATTAGTAAGTCTGACACAACTACCCTGTGGACTCGTTCCACACGGTTAGTAGTACCAAACAACAAAATCATTTGTTCTTCAAACATTTTCGTAATTCTGGCGGCAGGTGCCGTACGAAGAAGAAATAGGTCTTAAGACTCGACAGGAATTTGCCAAAGTAATAAAAATCTAGCATGTGTTAACTTGTCCATCGTCGAACTCACAAAAGGTATCGGATACACATCTGGTTGGATCACTTCGTTTAATTTCTTGTAGTTTACACAAAACCTGTAACGACCGTCAGTTTTTTTTTACGTAAACTATCGGCGATGCCAAGGAAGAAGTCGATGGGTTGATTATATCATCTGCTATAGTTCAAGGTTTACTTGTTTTTGGAGAGCTGGAGACAATTATAGTGATGTTTTATAGGTGGAGAGGTGATATGAATCTCGTACTCTACGATAGCTGTACAGCCTAAAGATTCACCTATTTTACGAAAAGTAGTTTCAATGAGCTCTTCTAATTCAGCTCTCTGTTCAGCTGTTAAGTATTTTGTATAGTACTGATTTAGGAAGGTGTTAATTGTTGTCTGATCGAAATGACCATTGTCTAGATGAGAGATCTGGGACAACCACCAAAGCGTTACCAAAAATCTATTCTCAAAACAAAAACATGTGAAATCGATGGTACCACTGGGGCTTCAACAATATTACACGATCATGAATCTGAATGGGAACACTTGGGGAGAAGTTTCACGTGATAAAGGACACATATTTCTGAAAAAGGTTCCAACCTGGTCCTGGTCCACTGTATTTGAACAACCACTGCCCAAAAGATCAAGAAACTCTCTGCCAAATAGATTTACTTTTGATTACGGTCTTCTGTCGTCCTTTGCATGAGCTAAGATGTAATTTATTATTTGAGTAACATAAGTGAATTCTATCGGATTTTGATAGAGCGAGGTTGTGACCGATCTATGACGAACCTCGTTTCACATTTATTTTACTATTTGTGCAGCTTCTTGAGATGGTATTTTGCCAAACACAAGTGAAAAAAGTAGGTTTCGTGCCTTATTACATTTTTTAAACTCAGGTCCAGATTTTTTACAGATCCAACATATACTAAGTATGTTGTTACTAGGTGATCGTTCGTGAACTGTATCAGTTGTAAGTGGAGATTTAAGATTTCGTTTCTCAGACTAAGACTAAAAAATCTTCCCTCAGATTACTAACTAGCTGAGTCCAAGAATTGAAACGTTGTGGAGAGTTCAGGGGCTGATTGAAGAAGCTGTTCTGGAAAGACTTCGCAAGAAATTCGTATCTCTTCTAGTATCGTATCTATCTATCTATCTATCTAGTATCGTATCTAGAAAATTAGAATCACCATCCAAACTAATTCGCCATCGTGCGGCATCGAAATGCTGTTGATAAGATTGGTTTCGAAAAAGCTAAAAATAACAATTATTTGAGCAAAAAAACCCTGAGTTTTCGTTTTTGGTTTGGTTTTTGGTATGTCTCTCATTTTCAGTTCATAGGCAACTTCGTCATCGAATAACCTATTTACATGCATTATTAATTTATCAAGAAAATATAAAGTAGTGAAATATCGTAGTTATATATATGCAAATTAATATGAAAAAAAAATGAGAGAGATAAACAAAAATCCGATAAAATCACTGAAAGCAAAAAACCATTTTTTTCCAAAATATAAACGAAACCCGAAAGTTTCGATTTCATATAATTTGAGATTAGTTACAAAGAAGGAAAAAGTACATGAGAAGCACAAGGAAGAAAAATAAGAAATAATATGCCTTTGGCGCCACTTATTACCTTCTCAAATGTCCTACCAGCTTTTAAACATTGGAGACGGGGAGTGGGTATGAAAAAAGAAAAAAGGAGTAAATTAATGTGAGAATGTTTTATTAAAAATTATGTCGAAGAGATCATCGGCCAAATATAACGAAGGACAGTTACAATTTTAACGAAACGGAAATTTACTAGAATTGTCAGTTTAACTTCAGGGACCAATCTACAAAAATTCATTTACAAGGAGAAATAAATGATATAAAAATAAAAAATGAAGGATTGTTTACAATATATCCTCGTTTTCTTATTCAACTGATGAATTCTATTCCCTCTAGTATGCATACCATCAGTTAACAGTTGTTCAAAGGTAGTTAAGGAAAAGGTTTAAAATTCCAATACAACATACTAAACTAATATAATTGGAACTCAGTAATATTACTTTGCAGCTAGATGAAGTGTGTAATACGGATGCGCAGACAGTTTTGAACTGTTGCTCATATGATGCCAATGCGATAATGCCAAATAAACGATAATAATAATAACAAGATTATTTTGATTAAGAAATGAGGCTTACGATCCACTCTTATGTCGCTTCCAACAGGGGTGACTCATCTAGGATTCCAAGAAGTGGAGCTTCGCCAACCGCTATTCTCAAAGTTGGGAAGATCTTAAGGGTATTAACAGTTAGCGACGAACAGATTCAGTTTTACTGGAAATATTCTCCAGAGGCAAACGGAAAATGACGGCCTAAAAATTCATACATGTCTGAAAAGCATTACTTGCAAGCAAGTTGGTCGTATCAATGAAAACATGAAATGTTTGTTCATACCTTGGATGGAGTGTGGCCTTTGAGGTGTCTAAGTTCTTAGAAAATATAGACTTCAATTAGAAAGCTTCGAGTAGATTCCAACATAAATCCTACTACAGTAGATAATTGATTATTTATCTCCCTTGAGATGAATCAATTTTCGATTCAGGAATACTTTTAAACATACTTCAAATCCGCAAAATCGCGATGTTCTTTCCGTGTCTGGTCCGAAACCAAAAAAAGAAGGATGAAATGTTTTCTTTTTGATGGCTCGAAACGTCGAATTACATAAAATATATATGAATTATTTGGAAAAAGAACGATATCTCACAAATAAACTTCAATGTGGAGGTTTTATTTTATTGAATTGCCCATTTCAGCAAAGATAGGAAGACTCGTTTTACTTTCTGGCATATACAGGGTCATATTAAATCATAATACGAAATGAAATGTTTGTATTATATTGTAAAAATAAGCTATAAACTATGTAACATATCATATATGTTCCTTTTCTTCATTATGAAATCTACTGGGGATTTACTGAAAATTGAACTATTTCACAGATCTTTGAGGTAGTGATTTTGAAACTAATATATTTTCAGTCACAAAAGTCTTTTTTTTTAGATTTGGGACACTGCTGGCCAAGAACGTTTTAAGACTCTCAGAACGCCATTCTATAGAGGTAGTGATATATGTATGTTAACGTTTGCTGTTGACGATAAATCAAGCTTTAAAAATATACAAATGTGGAAAAATGAATTCTTACATTATTCTGACATTAAGGAAAATGCCCCATTTCCTTTTATAGTTATAGGTAACAAGGTGAGTAATGGTTTATCATTATATTTTATATAATTTCACGTGTATCAAAGGCAATGTGATATTTCTTCCTCGTATTGTTATGGAGATGGTATAATATTTAATTGATTTTCTAGAAAAATATTTTCTAAAATGGCATTATAAAGTCTTATTATTACTCGTTCTTCATGAATCATAACTGAATTCTCATCTGCAACATCTTGTGATGTTTTTATATGTCGCCGCTTTTCTAGGGCTTTAGTTCCCCATTTTTTACCTCAGGTACGTGCGTGATTGGAACGTTAATAAGTTCCGATAATTCCTTTACCTCTATAGGCTCATTAACTATTGTAGGTTGTTTCTGGTTATCGTTCTTAAGTATTGTTTTCCAGGGTAAAAATGGTAAAAAAGGATACTAAAATTTTTGGAAAAGCACAATATACTGAGTAGCTCACAGTTTTTGTTTTCAAAGGTCTAAAAGTACAAATGATGCTATCTTTGTCTTCCTGGAAGAGTTATATGTGGGGCTCAATTCAATAGGGGTGAAGTGGCTGCGGCAGTATTCTGTGACTTTTCTAAGGCTTTTGATTGCGTTGATCATACAGAGCTGTTTAAAGAATTGTTCCTTTATGGGTTCAAGGGAACAACCCTAAATTGATTCCAATCTTATATTTCGGCCAGAATTCAAATGTTAAAGTTACAGAACAAAAATTCTAGTCTCTCGAAAATAACCTGTGGAGTCCTCCCAAGGATCATTGCTCGGCCTTGTTTTGTTCCTCATCTATGTGAATGACCTATCTAATATCGACATACAAGGAAAGTTTAGAATGTTTGCAGACGATACAACCTTACTATGGCATGGAAATGATACAGACTCTCTGAAAATATAATTGAGGCTGATTTAGAGAATGTCATATCTTGGTGTGATTACAATTCTTTATGTTTCAATGTGAATAAAACTGATATATTTCGTTTAAATTTGTTTCTGGAAACCTAAGCCTCTAGAATCATGTCATCGAAAATAAGACGTGCACCAAATTCTTGGGAATATGGATTGATAATACCCTGAAGTTTGATGAACATGTAAAATATCTCAACAAAAAAATTGCATCTGGCTGCTACGCTAACTGCAACAAGGAGTTTGCAGTTAAAGAATTATATTCTCCATTAGATGAGTCTCATCTGAGGTATGGTATCGCTTTCTGGGGTTTCTGTAGCAGGCAGCTGACGCAATCAGTGCTTGTTCTATAAAAAAGGCGGTAAAATATATATCTAGAGCCAAGCGTTTGGACCATTGTAGGCCACTGTTCATTAAGAGAAGAATACTAACAATCTACTACAATGTGTGAAGGGCTTTTACTTACGTAAGCATATTATAGCTTGGAAGAATATCTTGAAGACAGATTTTGACTACCTGAACTTTTGAGGTTAAATCGGCTGATTTATTTTATTTATACATGTAAATCCATTCTCAACTGCTTTGTAGAATCTTATGTCCTGTCTACATGAAAGCGTTAGATCTTGTATTTCATTTTACTTCAATTCATTTACTGTAAATTGACTAATTTGTTTCATTTATGCTTTGTCGATAAGAATTTTTTTTCGACAATAAAGTACATTTTTGATTTGATTGATTTGATAGATTCTCGGAATATAACACATCTCTGCAGGTAACACTAAGTTTCATACTATTCAAGAACGTTTGTTTGCGAGAAACTTGAATAAATTTTCTATAAAATTTCAGCTATCTTGGTGCCAATGAATAGGTCAACCACAAGCAGGCATGGCGCATGTGAGTGGCATTTTCATGGTGAAGCCTATGCACCCCACCTGTAGCATAACCAATGTTATCATTACTTTTTATACTACAGAATTGAGGACCATCTATTCGATTAATCAGAATTAGTATCATCCCACAGAGCTTCCTTCTCAGTTTGTTCTCGTAATAATTATTTTGTTATGGTTCTTATGAGGCGGGTTTAGATACAATTAAAAATATTTCAAATCAGTTAGTGTGATAATGATTCAGTCCAACATCTATCAGTGCAAAATGTCATAATTATAGATACGTCCTTTTTATGGGATAACATTAAAAGGCAAGTTCAGCAAGCTCGGGATAGGTAATCATGTAGTTAACTAGGTGTGGAATAATTTGTATTGCACATTCAAACAGCAGTAACAAAAATAATGTTGATCCAGATTGTACCCTCGAAGAAGGATGAGTATATACAGAAGTGGATCAAACTACTGACCTTTTAGTTGATGTGCTACACTATCGAAGTAGTTTCTAATAGGGCGAATAATTCCAACGAAGTGTCATGAAGGTATTACAAAAGTTATTGAGATGTGTACATACAACTTCCTCGCTCAATAGGTAGAATTGGAACAACTGGCATGAAATGAACCAGATGAAAACACTTTTCCACACCAGAATATTGTTCTATTTTGGGTGTGTTTTCTGTCTCTTGACATACGTATCATCAGGAAATTGCTAGTTTAAATCATCTCCGGACGACTAATTTTAAGTTCTACCATCCCCTTTTTAGTTGTCCCAAAACTCGTCATCTCCTCATAATCTAACTTTGTTAGCGAAGCGTTCATCGAGAGAGAGTTTTTTTGTTCTAGTGTGAGAAAATTGTTTTATTAGATACAACTATCTAGTTCGAAATTGAAGAGCTTTTGAAATTTCTGAGAAACTACCTTTGTTACTTCGGTAACGTGATTGTGTCAAGACATTAAGACATATTACTACCCAATTTGACAATCAACAAGTTGTTTAATATCGTCCTAAGCCAAAATTCACCCCAGGTTTTATTCGAACTACATTTTTTTGTTTTGAAGAAGTTATGCTTATACATCGAGTTAAAACAACAAGGCAAGTCTGCGGTCGAAAATACAATATACTGGATTTGTGACCTTGAGTTACATGACTGCAAATAAAAGGGTTGGAGGCGATACAGATTATTGAGGAACGTCGTGGTTAATGGTCATTGAGGTATCTGAAAGAATGAGAGGCATCAATGTCCATTTGTGTGAAACAGGAAGCCGTAAATAAAAACCATCTGGCGAACCATTAAAAGCTCAGTCTAGAACTAATACCGATGATCTTTCAAGATGTTGATTGAAACCTGTTGGGTTTGTTTATCTCAATGAGATAATATGAGGAAATCAAAAATTCGACACAATCGTCTTCATTACATTCATCAAATTGCATCACATTTAAAAAGTCAACTCTGTATTCTCGAAGTAATTTTGAAACACTATGTAAAATATCATTTATTTTTTCAGTGTGATGTATTTGCGGAAGAGCGTGAAGTTTCTCAGTTAGAAATGGAAACTTGGTGTAATGAAAACTCTATAACATCATTTATCGAAACATCTGCGAAAAATGCAAGTAATGTACAGGAAGCTTTTAAAATGGCGGTTCAATATTGGTTGAAACTCGAATCTAGAGCGAATAAGGATGAACCTGTTGTAAATGACACAGTTGATTTGACGAAAAAACAGTCAGATAGCAGAACTTCCTGTTGTTTGGGAAGTGGAGATGAGTGAAGTATTTCTCGATATAATTTTCTATAGTTTTCTATATTACTTTTGAATTCCTAAGTAACTCATTTGATGACAGGCATTGATTTCAAGCAACTTATTTTATGCAGTCAGTGATATTTTTACCTAAAACGACATATTGGGTCTTTGTGAGTACCTTTTGTACCCTTAATTCGTATAAATAGTCGTAGGTTTATCTATTGAACACACTTGACTCCAATATCGAGATAATTTTACATTGAATACATTCAACATCTTGATGAAAATTTATAAAAAAAATATAACATATCAACAAATATACTTTACCAGAAAGTGATAATTTTGTAAATCTATATTAACTGAAAATGGTGATTTAATTATTATGTTTCAAAATATTTCAATGTGATTTCAATACAAATGGATTTTAATTTTCAATAAAAGGACATGTCTGTAAATTTCGCTAACAGAAAAAATAACCTGTTTTTCACAAATTGGTAAACATGTATTCCTAAGAGAGTGAAAGGATATTGTCATTTGTAACCCAATAATTTGGGAGGAAAAGTTGATCAAGTATATTTTCTCAGTTGCACACTTGTCACATTGTTCTGGAGGATACTCCAAAGAATAGCAGTAACTAGGACATTGCACAAAGAATGTTTTAGAACAAAGAATGGTTGAAAACCATGCGAGTATAAAAACGAGTTTGAAGTATTTAATTTTCTATGGTTTTTAGGTTATTTTCCATACCCAAGATCTCGACTAGGGAGGGGGGCAAGTCATATTTTATTATTACAACTGCTTTTCCTTCATCACTGGCAGCTAGATAGCCAGCCGAATATAGTGTCTCAGATCGTTTTTGTGGTATCCATCTGTTTCAATTTCGAGACTGACTAAATAAACATGTTTGGATATTAATGGATATGAATTTTTAGAGCCAGTTGTGGCTATTGGTGCTGGAAAATTTTGTGGTTACTTGATGTCACCCCTGCAAAATCGTGGCACTTGAATTTCTTCATAGTTATCGCCACTTTCACTGCTACTTCGCAATGCATCAGGAGAATGTAAGTAATCTTAGAAGAAAAAAAGTCCCAATATTCATTTGATACTGATAATAAATTCACGCCAGGAATATATCAGGTTGACTAGGTTTGAACTTACTATCAATCAAACCACAATATGGTAAATAGAAATTGGACAAGCCTTGTTGGCTGCCAATTGAAAATGTTAATTGAAATTGTACAGCTTGTCAAATATAGGAAGAGGTTTGAGAAATTCTGCTCTCTCTCTTTCTTGAGATTGTACGGTACTAGCGAAAGGGTGAGAGAGATCAGAAAATCTTAAGCCTCTTCCTATATTTGACAAGCTGTAGTTCACTACTTTACCCAACTCAGTAATAAATTGGAAACATGACGTTCAAGTCGAAAGTCATCTGGTGTTTTTAGTTGCATGTGATAATGGGAAATGGTTAAGTAGTTCTAAGATTTCACTACAGAAAGCTCTAGTCTTGTTACAAAGTCCTTTTAAAACTAAATTGATGTCCCTAGGAACTTGTATTCCTTCCAAGTCTCTGGAAAATCCTGCAGCTTCAAGGGTTTATTGCGTTTTTCCCCTATATTTTCCATGACACCCATTCCAAGAATATTGATTCGTATACTAGTCTGTACAGGTCTCTTGCTGGGCATTCAGGTGCCCTCTCAATAGACAATGTCCAGCGATTGTTCTGAGTCGATCCTAGATTTGTTGAATCAGTTCTTCCGGTCCTTTTATGAAGGATACAGGGTTGTGTTCCCGGGTGTGTTTTCCCAGTTCTCCTTTTGTTTCTTGTAGATCCAGTTCTTAATCTGGTTCCGTACCAAATTTAATTTTTTTTCAACAAGATCAACGGGAGCAACTCCCGTCCATTCGCTGGGTATGCCTACGAGGTGGCTAGTTTTCAGATCGTTTGTGGTGAACTTTATTTCATACATTTGCATTTATTGTTTTTCAATTGCCATTTTCATATAATAAATACTTTAGCTCAGTTTATATATCGGTTTTATTTTATTTTTTTCTGTTGTTTTAAGGCTGGGGGGAGGGGATACACATAAACCAGTACTGATTTCTCGAACAGAGAATTGGTTGATTTAGTTTCCAATGTGAAATTTACAAAATAGCTGTTGATAGCAATTTTGATACCTACTTTATAACTACTTAACCTGATATAACTACTTAAGTAGTTTGTGATGAACTAACAATATTTTGCAAGTACCGCGTAAGATGTAAGTTTTTTATCTTTAAGGAGCATATTTTTTGAATTTCATATCGGTTGTGGCATTCAAAAAGTATTTGAATGTGGAAGTATACATTAAGTTATTTTCGTACACCTATCTTGAATATCTCTGAAATCCTAAATAACTCGAATAAGTAAAATTCAGAAATATAGTCCTCTTAAATGAACAAATTATTTATATAGTATCTTAATGAATGTAGAAATATTTCACCTTTATTGAATAGATTTCACTGAAATTTATTCCTTTTTTTGTATTTAATTTTTTGATTTCTCCTACTTTTGAAAATGGAGAAAAGAACACAGTATTTTTGACTATCTGAGATATTCAAAGAAAATAATAGCTATTAAGTCAATTTGTTTTTATATTTCAAAATACAGTATTGATCTTTATTGCCAAAAAGTTGTGTTTGTTAGTTTGCATTGTGATTGTTAGACATCTTAGTTGTATATTTTTAGATGATAACTTTACTGTTTGGACATAGATTACTGTTTTTTTTTTGGAAATTTGATTTTTTGTTGGTGCCGAATTAAAATTATAAGCAATTATCTAACTTTGCCAACAGAAAATAAAATCAAACAAAGTTTCATATGATAATGAAATGTGGGGTTTCAATCAAACAGTAATGTCACAATTTAGTCGCAATAAGTACAGAATGGATCAGTGCATTTATTATTATTATTAGTGTCCTAATAGAGAAAGAGAGAGAGAGAGAAAAAAATCATTTCTGTCAGCCTAGTTGTGAAAGAATGAATTTGAAATCACAAAACTGATTCAGTATTTTTCAAGCTACTTCAAACAAGTGTTATAATAATCTGTACGGATATTATATTCAGTGTAACTATTTTTCGGGTTTGAAGGCCGTTGGTTTTTGGAATTTCTTTCTAACGTTTCGCTGTCGCGAGTGGCTAGCTTCTTCAAACGTTCATACATCCAGAGTTTATCTCCGATGACTGGGTATTACGACTGTGTAAAGCGTGTGTATGTTGATTTGGGTAGTTTGGTTTGATAATTCCTGTACACCAAATTACCTGAATCAAATGTAAATACGTTTTACGCAGTCTTAATACCCAGTCATCGGAGATAAACTCAAGGTGTATGAACCTCTGAAAAAGCTAGCCTCTTCCGCCAGCGAAACGCAAGGAGAAATTTCAATAATCTACGGCCTTCAAACCCGAATCAAAATAGTTCAACCATTTTGGATATTATATTTCTTCAAATTTCCCTCAAATAAAAATTAGTATTGAATAGAGATGGTTAAAAACGTTTTTCAGTTTTTCACAATCTTTCTTATTTTTAGAAATTTTAGAGATGAATGTTTCAATTCAGTATCAGTTATTATGTGTATAAGTTTACCAAATCTCATCCTCCTAATTTTGATAGCGGAATCGTCTGATTTCTCAAAAACATTCTTACTTTTATTTTAGGTTCATGTTTGATTTATCTCAGAAGAAATAATGATATTTGTAAAATAATTGGTTTTTATCTTCTGATCATTGTCTATAAGCTTTTTCTGTCAGACAAATATAAATTGAAAAATTTCAGCTGTGTGGCTTTTGTACTACAACATGCTTGATAGTTGATAAATCTAGGAGGTAATAACACCACACATTGGATTGCACATCTTCTGGCGAACTTTATAAATATATTATTGCATTTTACCTCTGTGCATCAGTCTTATTTTTAAAAAATATACCATTCAAAAACCTCAGTGCGTTTTACTAAATTCTTCAATTTAAAATCTGAAATGTTAGGTTCCGCAGTATCTCAAGTTGAGAATGTCATATTTCGGTAACCACTACTGAGAATACTGGATTATGCTGTAAATAATACAAAATTGATAAAAATTATATATTTTATAGAGTTTATTTGCCAATTCTGATATAATTTTGGGTTTCTAGTTGTACAATATGGGTAATTGCTATATCTAAACTTAAATGCTTATCAGTATTGTACTACAGAAAACATATTAATTTTGTTTCTGTTGAAATATGACTCACACTCACAATATTCTTCTTACATGCAGGTTTCTGTAAGATTATCGCTGTTAACAATTTGGAAAATAAACATTTCAAATCAAAATTCATACATTCACATGTGAATAGTTTGTGTATACCGTTGTATACTGAACAGTTTGTATATAATATTGTATACATCAATTCCATCCACAAAAAAATGAAATTAT
>WOGR01002376.1:0-17653 GCA_015342045.1 Leptinotarsa lineolata | reverse complement strand
TATTCATTTCGACTCTCTGAACGCCCTGGTATCATGTATCAACAATCACTTTTAATAATTCTATAATATTTATGTCAGTACTGCTACATTGTATGATTTGTACATTTTTTGTGGTATATATTTAATTATTCATTCCTTTTTTAAATTCTAAGTATATCAATGTTCATATATACTTTGTCTTAGCATTTATTTTTATTTTTTTCATATACTCTGTATATAATAGCGTTTCCTGTAACTGGGTACTCCTGTTGGAAATAAATTGCTCTTTTTTTTTCTTATAAAAAAAGTTGTTTCAAATTTTTTTTTTGCTTTCGTCCAATGCAATGTTTATATGAAAGTAGTTGTTTTGAGAGACCTTTTTCTTCCAGTGTGTGTGTCTGAAAGTTATTTATTTCATGATATACACATCTTCGTGAAGAGTTCATTTTGAAATTGATTGCTTCCTTTCTTTGAAAGATTTCCACATTTTTCCGTATAAAGATGTGAAAGTTGAAAGCCAAAATCTTTCATTACTAAAAATACATTATTTGTGAACTTTCACGACCGAAGATAACTGAGTGTACGATATTTTCCGGTTTTTTGGCGTGGTCTGCAGGTTTCATGCCTGACGTTTCGTCTACTACTGCGGTAGACGTTATCGAAGGTGATGTTATGCTCGAGTTGGTGCTCGAGTTGTTCCCGTCGTTCCGATCGCATTAAGTATGATGTTGGTATTTGATTATGGTTTTATATTATTAGTAGTAGTAGCCAGATTCTATTGATATTCATTGCCTCTTCTTTTCTTTTAAAAATATCCATGTGTTTTTGAATTTCTATTGTCTCTCTATACACTCTTGTATAATAATTTTGAGTTTGATCGAGTATTACTGTATGTTTCAATAAGATAATGTTAATGCTTTATTGAGACCATGTTCGGCTACAGATGATTTGATTAGTTTGTCCGAGTCGAGAATTTCTCTTGTGTTCAGAGAAACGGGTACCCATATTTCTTTTTGGGGTTCCAATGTACACCGACCCGCAGATCTAAGGAATCGTGTATACCCCGGGTGTTGCTAAAGAGTCTTCTTGAGAAACTCAAGCATCTGAAAATGCCTTCAAAATGTATAGGTATAGAGGAAGAGTACCAACTTGGACGCCGTGACCCTTACCACATCGCATTTGTTAATCTATACTGCAGTGGCAGACGAAACGTTGGGCATAAAACTGCAAGAAACGATCAAGAAACCCGGAAGATAGCTTTTACACAATATGTTATTTATGAATCAACACTGTGAGGATTGTAATTCGATGTTTGTGTTATCAAAATAAACGCAATTTCTGTTTATTATGTTTAATCAAAATGAAAGTTATAAATCACATCCATATTATTTATTTATATTGGTGACACCGACAGACATTTTTAAAAGTGGCCGTTTCAATAAAGATGCATAGAAACCCTGGTGTTTGCACTGATTCGCTTTATTTTGTCAAAAACTCTCTACGCCAGAAATGGAATTTACCCAGCTGTCTAGACATACTGTTAGATGGTAAAATGATCTAAATCTGTGGGGCGTATATTCCGTTCAGATCTCTAATGATCTTTCAGTCTATTCCCGAATGTGAACTTGACATTATCAAGCTGCGTCACATGAGTTGTACTCAGAACCCCTGTAAGTGGAATGCTGAAATTTATTGAATCTTTTCCTTACGTCTTCATCAAGAGTACCGTAGGTCAAGAGTTTTTTTACACAATAATTCACATGGAGAAGGGGTCAAAGTGATCATACCAGAGATATTTAACGCATCTTGGTTACAATATCAGTCTGCATTTCAACAAGATTAGGCACATACTGAGAATCACTGAAATGTTCCAGCAATGTAACCCATCATGTCAAGGCGAATTCGTGTTCTTGAAGATTTTTGGTTGAAAGTTATTGAAAAGTAACGTTCATCATATTGACTTGGCATTATTTCATAACGTCGTCACTCAATATTCACTGCATCAAATTACAAAACATAAGTAGCTTCGAAAAGAATTCAATGATGAATCATCAAAGCTCCCCCTTAATCCTTTTTAAAATTCAAGGGTTAGATCGCACCCCGACGAGAGGGTGGAAGTGATGCAGTTGAAAATGTGCTCAAAAGATTATCTTCTCGAAATTGGCCTATTCCATTACCATTTTCCTATTATAAACTTGATTTCCAAAATAAAGTACACCATTGTGAGATACATTTTTATGCCAATTTTACTCAGTACCAGTATTCTTTTCTCCTTCAAGTTGTTTATATTGTATTGGAGAATAATATAATGAAGATATTTCTGACCTGATCAGTAAATCTAAAACTCACTCACTGAATGTTAATGTTCTGGTTCTGAAATTCATACGAATATTCTAGAAGATAAGATTGGAATAATGATAGAGAACGGGAATATGACATTTTTATAAAATACTAGACGTCTCGAGATTATTATAGCTGATCGATTGCGATTCAGGGCTCATATTCTCGAAATTAGACTGTTATGTTTGAATTTGAAAAAATAATCGATTGTAGCCAGTATTTGAAAAACAAGGTGAGATCTATACCTCAGGAGGTATAAATGCTATCACGTTGAAACTCCTATGATTTGATTATTGGGACATGTTTTGATTATGATGATAAACGTGACAAAAGAAGAAAATGAATTTCAAACATTGAATTCATCAATTTGTGTCTCAAAAACATGATATGTCATCGAATAAAAGGTTTCATAACGGAAATGATAGGAACCCATTTGAAGAGAATACCAATATGTGTACCTTAACTTCCTCTACTCATGTGTTCTATCAACCAGGAGCATGTACCAACAGTTTCTCGTCATCTAAATGAATCTAGGGAAGTTTTCTCGAGCATGCCCTCGAAATTCAAAAACATAACTAAAAGTTTTATGTTGTTTTTTGTTTGTGATGCCAATAGCAAGAATCTGATTGGTCTCAAGGCTTTCGCCAACTAAAGTCCGGCTATCCTAAGTTTTGGAATATGAGTAGAATCGGTCTTCAAATCTATGGTATGTTTTCTAGGGCTCTCAAGATGATATATAGTTTGCAAAGTACAAGTTCTTTCAGCAGCATTACTGGATAAATTCTGACTGGTACGAGTGATTCGAAGGTACTCACCTAAAAATTGATAAAACTACTTAGTGAATTATTATTCTCAGAACATGACCTTCATTGTTTCAATAACTGGTAATGTAATATATTTGTTGTCATTTTTTTTTTGTTTATTACTTATAAAAACGATCAGAACTTTGTGAACAGTTTAGGTTCTATAAACTCCGGAACATGTGTTTTTTGCTATACAATAATTTCCTCGAACAGAAATGATTGGTGCGTATAGTATTTGTTTTCACCGAGAAAAGGTATGCTGCTGAAGCTCTAAACAAATTTTTTGCGCAGTCCGGTTGAATGACTGTGAGTGTTCATGAATGTTGTTCTCGAAGTATTTGAAGGACCTTGAAATTGGCGTGGGGAGTTTTATGGAATTTTAAGTAGGAGATGATTAATAGCTAGTTTGGCAGTACCTTTTGATAGTAAGCAGAAACCTCAGAATCAAAAACTGGAAAAGAGTATCATAGCGGCAATTTTCTACACAATGCTTAAGAAAAGACTATTAGCTGGCATATATGCAAAATACGTATCTTCTGTGATATTTGAAATCAAATACACGTTCCGTACAGGCTGTTCCGACTGAATGAACTGATTTTTTTGAATATCTGATCCAGAACCCTTTCCTACCCTACATTGAAAATTACTATTCACCCTCGTTTGTTTCAGGGAACCGTAGAAGAGACACATGCTAACAAGTGCAAATTAAAGCAAGCAGTTTGGAGAGTAATTAAATAGTTTGACACCAACTTTACATCGAAAGTTGTTACTCAAAACTTTTGAGAATTCAATTTGATGTTAGAAACAGAATAATTAAATATTAGGGAAGCAATTCAAGAGAGAATGAAAGGAAATTATAAGCTTTGAGGATATTCAGAACTTTTGAAAAGGTAATTCTCGCAGTCAGTGTAACACATTCTGCTCATCAAAAGGGCTGTTGTTCATTCCGATTTTTCTTGGGTTTCATGACATGGTAAACTTGGTCCCAAGAATTTTGATTCTGAAAATGTCCTGTCGAATTAGATAAAATTCAATTCGATTTCAATAAATTGATGAATTGTCTGATACAGTCAGAAAGTCTCCTGATCTCCCCATGAGTTAATCTCTTTCAGTTTTCAGGATATTTTGGTTTTCTCTTTGCTCGACTTTTTTCATTTTGTTTCCCTTTTTGCATTTTTCTTTTCTGCTCCACTTTCTCTCAATTGCTTTAGTTTATGATCGATATTTTTGCAACGAATCGCATTTATATCAACAATATACTAGCTGCTGATTCCTTATGGATATACTGGTAAATTTCAGCAAATTGTCATATTTCTGAGACACTACAAAATCATAAAAAATTCCTGTAGCTTTAGAAGCATCTACACTCGATTAAAACTATAGAAAAGGATTACTGATACTACATACTGGATAAGTCTGAAGAACTTTTTTACGAAAACAGGGAGAAATGAAATAATAAGAAAACTAGTTCGTATGTTGCTCACATAATTGCAAACAATTCTGCAGTTTTTTCAACATGCTTTCACCTTTAGCAGAAAAACAATGTTTTCAGTAGTCAAAGTGTAATAACTGAATCAGATAAAGTATTCATCATGATACATGTAGAATCTGAATTCATATTATTATTTTTGATTTCATAGAGGGAAATGGAAAAAGTCATTTTCAATTACGTTATCACTGCTGATAATCATAACTTTATGTATTTTATCATTACCTGATATTAAAAACATAAGTGGGCCCAGATTTGGTCTTTGAGGTCTACCAGATCTTGCCAAATGAACTTGATAGGATTGTAGTCTGTTTATAATTATTCAATTTGTACATTGTTAGCAAAATTTCCTGTAACTGGGTTAATGAACGACAAATAATTCGTTTCGGTTTCACTAGAAGACATGATGACTACTATAATTTTTCGTGATTAATTAATAATTCAATTAATTTTGCTATACAATGCAAAGTGATGGATAGTGCTTATTTTCTTGTTTCTGTTTCAGTGAATTGGTGTTATTGTGGCCAATTTAAATTATTTTGGAAAGATTCACTAACATCTAATATTTCTTGGTAAATTTTCTTTTCAATGCATACACTTTTTGGAAGTTTGGTAAAAATTGGTGAAATACTAACTAATAACCAATAGTGACACCAGAATTGGAAGCCCCGATGCAGTACACTCAGTTTGTTTCGAAGTATAAGTATATACCCAATTAGTTTCCTAATGAACAATACTTTCCCAAAAGGAAGTACTTGAAAGCTATCAGCTGTGAACTATATTATAATTTACTATGTCTTTGCTCATAATATATTGAATGGGAAAAAGTGAAAAATAAAAATTGAATGATATCTTTTATTCGATGTTTTATTACACATGAATGAAAATTGGACCAATGTATGACGACATTTAACGTTGGGTGATACAAACATTATCACAACATAGATCATGAGTGTGATGAGTTGAAAAATAAGATTTACCACATTGTAAAAATCATCTCAATATCCATTGAAGTGAACATAAATATATCTCTGTCGAAATTTCACATATAGTAAGAGAGCATACTTAAGACTGGCTCTAAATCAAATTATCTAAAAGAACAATTCGTTCTGACCAATCTCAACACACCTTCATTGTAGGTTTATGGACTGACACCTATCAGAAAACACATACTTTCCTGGCTAATACCACAAAGAGCGTTGGAATATATTCGACAGGTGTCATAGCAGACTGATCTCTTTAAATAATTTGATTTACAGTCAGTCTTCAAGTATGACATCTTACTAAATGTGAAGTTTTTTCCTTATACGAAGAATTGGGCGATTCGAATATGCGAATGGTTACCTCGTTTACGGGCAGATGTTGTTTGTCGTTCGTTTCAGCTGTGTTCGAGGAATAATACTTTGAAAGGGATTAGATTTTTGATTAAACAAAATCCTAAACTTTCTGTTGATGATGGACACTACCTCGAACTGATGAGAGGCGAAATAGCCCGAAACCGGTCTGCAAGTGTGCCCGTTCAATAACTGAAAATCGATTCCAGCAGTTAGATTGCCAACAGCATTTGCAGGAATTACTTCTGTGAAGAATCCTGCACTAACACCTGTCGGATATAATCCAACGCCATTCGTGATATAAGCTAGGGGAGTAGTTGATTTCTGATAGGTTGTCAGTCCATTAACCTACAGTGTAGATGAGTTGAGACTGGCCTGAATGAATTGTTCTTTTATATAATCTGTCAAAATTGCTGACAACATGAGGGCATGTTGATGTATGAACATTTCCAAACAAATTCTAAGATGTTCTGAAGGCATATAAGTTAAAATTTACGAAAAACCTCAATATTTTTTGAGATATCTTGACAAAAAAATATTTTTTCATTGGAAAACAGAATCATTAATCAGAAACGAAGTTACAAACTGTCGTTCAATTTAAGGATAATACGAAATGATTTTTCGTGAAATTTATTCCAAGCCATGATACATTTCACATTATTGTTTATGTTTCAACTCAATTCCATGTATGTCAGTAAATATCAGTGCATGTCACAAAGCGAGGATCAATTGTAAGTATCTACTCGAAAGATACGATTAGCAAGAAGTAATTTCCAATGGACGGTTAGGATCAAGAATAATTTCAGATCACTAGTGGATACATGTTTATATAAAAAAGTATGGTTGTATTATTGATAAGATAAACTACAGAGACTCACGAATGTAACATGAATTTTGTTTCAATTCAGTTTTGACTGTAGTTCAGTTGAAATGAAATGATTTATTTAAGAATTCATCAAACGTGTGCATACTGTACCTGACATTTTCCTCCAATGCACATATCTAAACTTCCTGGTCTACACCTGGTCCCGTCGTGTACTCTGTCCGCCAGTCTAGCTACTTCAAAAACTGACTCATCCAAATCCTGATCGATGGGTTTCCCTTTACAGGTCAAAGCGCACGGGAGCTCATCTTCGTAGTGTGGTATCCACTCGTAGAGCAAACCATTATGTGCGATGGAGTTGAAGGCTGCGCATTGGTCTTCTCGGAATTCGTGAGAGTCTGGACATATCTGGAATGGAGAATATATAATTATTTCCTTCTCCAAGTAGTTTTCAACTTGAAATAAACCAGAAAGCACCATAAAAAAGTTGAATTGATATTACCAAACTACCTCTTGAGGTATTTGCATTAAGAACTGCAGAAAAATCCTTCGAAAAATTTAAAATACTCATTTGGCATGGGCGTTGTTGGGAAATAATATGTTCTACAAAAACTGAGTCCTCTTACTAAGAGGACTCTTGGAAAATTCAGTTCGAGGTGTGTTGAGTTGAATCCAAAGTGATGGAAAGTAATTTATTTGCCTCATACTCCTTGTGCAAAATATTATAACTTATATTTTGTGTAGACGTTCGAAGATCTGGCAAGATTCATTAATTTTTATGCGAATATTTCCCTTTATCGGCCATTTGCGTCACCCCATTATGTATGTAGGTATATTTCTGACCCTTCCCACATGTTGGGTTCTAGATATTTTTGAGTGGTATTAACACTTGTGCAGAGAACAGAGTAAAATAGAATACAGTGCACGAAGGTTGGGTGGTAAATATCTGAGAAAGTGGACAATAAATACAGATAGCAAACACTTGAGTTTCTTGTTTGTAATAATTGGAGCTCGAAGTTGAGGCGATAAACCCCAATACTCTTGGCATATATTGCTTTGGATGGAATCAAGAGGGATTAAGTTAGTCAAACGCTTTCCGTCAATGTGTCTATAGAAAAAGAAAAGTCCCCAACTTTCCTTTGATGTTCCTAGCCATCAAAGTTAGTTATTATGTTTGAGTCTCCAATCAAGCGCTTGTCGAATGTCTAATTTCAGATCAATGGAGAATTGAAAGTTACTGAGGAACTACCTTCTAAATCGAAATGAAGTTCCAAGTTTTTGAGAAGCTGACTTTGCTTTTCCAGAGTGATTGTATGTCCTGGTATTTGGTTTGGCCGGATATCCGTCTACCGGATATTCGGCCCTATATTGCATTACATGACGCGATCAGTTTGATTTGAAATTTCAATATAAATGCGGTGAAACTATCCAATTGCTACCTTTTCAGACCCAATGTTCAAATCAGACTATTCAGGAGTTATTGAAACTGAAAAAGTCCGAGAGAAAATCCTAATAGAGTATGTAAAAAACTCTTACGACGAATTTTCTTCTGGCAGTAACAGATCATCTCCGTATTCAACACCTGCCAAAGGAATGAAAGAATATGAAACTGTATCCAACTTCACACGTGAAGCTCATAACACTTTCTGGGAATGTTTCAATGAAGTGGCAAAGGTTAATGCAAAGTGATTGTCGCGATCATGAAAAACAAAATCCAATTGCTAACGAAATTGACTTTCTCTTAGACATCTCGAATCGATCGCAATCACGACCCATACATTTGGTGATCAGTTAATTCGAATCAGTACCCGCAGTTGTCAAGGTTTGCTAGAATTTATCTTTCAGCTCCTGGCAGTAGCGTTTATAGCAAAAGGCTATTTTCAGAAGCTGGTCTGGCATTTGAAGCGGAGCGAAGTTGCCTCTTACCAACAAATGAAAAAAGTTTGGTATTCATTCACCACAATTTGCCACTTGTTAATTTTGAGTATTAAACTAAATAATAAAACGAAAACCTTTGATATTATTGAAATAAACGGTATTCATAACTCATTATGGTATGATTTTTCTTGTGTAAAATAATGAGAATTTTATTTATTTCACTATCCGGATATTGGCTCACTATCCGGTATTCGGCCGGATAGTAAAAATAAAGCCGGATAGGTCGAATACCGGATAGTAACCTTATATCCATTTCATCTCTGAATTCTACTTAGTAGGAGAAGTATCATATAAAACAATAAAGTAAAAGCAATAACATACCTCCCTACGAAGATGTTATGTATGGCATCGACACGACAGAAAGACGAATATCGAAGATGATTGAGATAATCCAATGTGGTCGCTTGTGAAGCCAAGCTTTAACATCGACTGCCGAACGAGATTCGTCCTGTCTTTCACTTTAGCTTTCACTGCAGAAAAACTAGATGACACTAGGGCCCAAAAATGAAGCATTCGTGATACAAATCCAGACAGTGGTGTTTCGACCCACTTGTGTTATGGTGCTAAGTGGAAACATAAATACATTGTAGGGTTCAACTATTTTTTAAGGACAAGCCTGAGTAGTGGTTTATCAAGTTTTGAAATACATTTTTAAATACAAAATCATCACATCTTCACAAGCACTGGCACACCACTGCATGTAGGTTGAATGAAATTTTGGGTGCGACGTATCTTATGATGTAAAGCAGCTCCAGATATTCAGTGAACCGGACTATTTAGCACAATCTACGTCCCACGAAGGTGATGTCGTATTCTTATAATTTTATGATCAAAATACCAGCCGAGGAATGCGACAAATCAGAATTCTCTTTGAACGGCCTCTAATGCGGTTTCAGTATGGTGGATTGTGTATGACAGATCCCGTGGGAGATGAACTGACTGATATTCTCTGTTTAGAAGTAACGGTGCAGCGTTGTGAAGATAATTTTCAACTCATCTGTGAAAATTATGTTTATCCATCTTTAATAGTGTTTTTGACAAGATATCTTACAAGGAGTTCAGGTTATACCGGTTTCTTATATAGTCAATCTTGAATTATTTCAGACTGAAGTGCAGTATTGTTTGATATTTTTGTGTTCAGTCACATTTGAAAAAAAACTCCAGAGATAATTATGATAATGATAATAATCAAAATATCGAAAGTATTGCCATTATCCTTTGCGCTCAGAAATACTCGAGGGTATAACCCGGAAACCGATGACACAAGGTCACCCATTTGTTTCATATGAATGATCTTAAACTTTATGAATCTGGAGAAAAGGATCTCTATCAGTCCTTGAGGGTGGTGGAAAAGTATGCGCATGCTATCGTTATGAAATTCGGGATGGACAAATGTGTAATGGTCTATCTCAAGAAAGGGCGATGTCGAGACTTTGCAGGTCGTAGATCCTGCACCATCTGAATGTCAGAGAGACGTATACTTAGTAATAATAATGAAGGTCTTTATTTTTCATCATGATAAAACTAAAATGAAATAAAAAAAAATATTCAACATGGTGTAAAAAGGACGGAAATCAGATTAGCTGCTGGCAGCTCTTCGGAGTCGAAAAACGCCACTCACAAGAGGCGACAGCATTGAAGAAATCTCTCCACGGCAAGTATGAGCACAAACTCTGAAAGATCTGGTCATCGGAACTGTCGGGGAAAGTCAAGCATATTTGCTGCAACAAATATGCTTACTCTTATCATTTGGAGTAGACTCGGGAGGAGCTGTATCAACTCCATAGGAGTTCGCATTCCAAATTGTCCGTTCCATGGTTGTACTTCCCCCGACAACAGGGACTCCGTGGACCTTTGAGTTTGGAGTGTCTACATGACAGAATGATACTGGATGGAGCCTGTGAATGGTCAGGAGTTCCGATTACCTTTTTTTTTATTTCTTGTCGATGTAAAAACAGATGAACAAGTATCATCAATTCATTCTAAGATATCTAAGGCAACGCCGATCTGATCGCATTGTTATCATGTTATCAAGTCAGCTGTTTCGTAGGGATGAATTTTGTAAACAGGGCTTTTCAAATTTCCCACATTAATAAAGTCTAATTGCATTAGATCAGGATTTCTTGCTGGCTCTGTTGGCTACTTCACCTATATGGCCAAGGTGCTGAAATCACCTTTCTCTTTTATCAATTTATCCTCGTGTTCTCATAATGTTTCCTCAATGCGAAAAAAGTGTAAAAGCGTTAAGGCTTGAGAAAGCTATTGTATAGCGACACACGTGTCGCGATTTTTGTGAAACCCTTCATAGAGAAAATCATACCAATAACCTGTATTACTGGATTGATGAATTTCAGTATATATAGTTATTCAAATCTCGTTAATTGACACTTTCATACAAACTCCGCTCACAACCACTTACCTAGATTTTGGAAATTTGTTCTCAATTCAATATATATCATGATGATGGTATTCTCTTACTTTCGAAACAATCTCTGAATTGAATTCATATGCATGACTTTGTTTATGTGTTTCTCTGGATGAACGATTTATTTAATAATCGCGTTAATAGTTTCCAATGACTCATTCGTCTTTACAACTGTCATTTCATAAACGATTCATAAAGAAATTTTTTTCGTTAATAACTGTCAGAAGTTCAATATAATGTCTGATTCCACTTTGCTTTGATATCTTTAAATCCAAAATAAGCAGTGTTCCCAAATCAGAACTGCAAACCAGAACGCAAGTTTCACCAATCAAGTTGGAATCTTGAAGCAAATCTATTCACAGGTTTGCTTTAATTAGATATGTCTATATATGAAGTTTACAAGAAACTGACATATGAGCTCGAGAATACAGAACAATCAGATAATTTTCAGAGACAATTGTTCGTTGTCATTGTCGAAAAAAGTTATCAAGATTGTTGAAAATTTTTCAATTTGATCTGTTGATTTAGGGTTTGAAGTTTTGATTGAATCCTCTGTGCGAAGTCTCAGAAGATGTGGTCAGTGTTGAAACTGAAAATCAGCACCTGCGATATCGAAAAGGGTTATTTGGGAGACTTGCAAGAAATAAATTTGAATGACTTGTCGAGGAAAGCTTATGATAAATTATAAAAGAAACAAAGGAAAACAATTCAAATATTGAAAAAGAAACTTGTTTTCCATCTGAGAGCTGACAAAGTCAGTTATGAGATTGGAGTCAAATAACAGAATCAAAAGTTTAATTGAGAACTGCTCCTCTAATGCATTACCAAGGAACCACTTACCTAAGATCGTGTCACATTTCTGAATGATTCAGTTATGAGAAGTAACTAGGGTATAGAATTTTATGTCTAGATGAAGATTACCAGTACTTTTAGATGTATTTTCGATCACTCATACCATTATCCACAATACAAAATGGCATCACTGATATGTTTGGTCCATAGTTTTGACATATTCCTTTCGAATGAAGAAATATACGATATTGAGAAATATGTTATCAGGGATATAGCTAAAAGCGACGTGTATCCTTCAGAAAATGTTATTAGGTTAATTAGGAATCGTATGTTTACAGAGAATCTCCCTAAATCTTTCACTTTTCAAAAAAACATTTATCCAAAGTTAAATGTCCTTTCGTAGGAGCTGAGATTCACTAAAGGATTATATTGCATTTTCAAAACGTCGAAGGTGAAAGTAGACTGAAAACTTATTGAATGTTGGGAAAAAAAGGTTGAGATATATGAAATAGGCTGTCAGAACTATGACAGAAGTATATGGGTCAAACTATTTGAGCTATTGAGAATCGTTCGAAAGAACACTCAGCACATATCGATCATGGATATCAGAAAAATATAGTGTTTGATACGCCTCGGAGAAAGGTCATAGGATAGATAAAAACTGTCTGAAATTGTTCATATCAGTATGTGACAAAAGTCTGAAACTAGCAAAGTACGGCATGAAAACTATAAACAGTGATAAAGGTCCCGCCTATTCTTTACCTTAATATGATATCTCTTTCAAAATTATTTTTATCTGAAAATAAAAGCGTGCCCTGTTGGATATGAATAGAGGCCAGGATTGAAAAAAGAAATCAGTTATATCCTGAAGACCTCAATTTGGTTGACGAAACGCGAGAGGAGAGCTGCATTTCTATTATTCAAGAATAGATAGTTCCTGCTTTGGATTTACTCGTATTTTGCATCAGTTCCAGTTTTATCTTTCACTGATAGTTTCAATAGAAATTTTCCAAACAATATAATACAAAAATATTTATGGTGCAGAAATGATCAGAGGAGAGAGAAAAAAATATTTAGGTGGCATGCTATTGTATAGCAAAACATATGTCGCGGTTTTGTAAACTCTCAAGTAGAAATATCACATTGAAGTGTGTTTTTTGGATACGTTATAATTGATTTTCATCAAGTATCGGTCAATTCTATCATATTTAAGTTCAATTATTATTTTTTCAGATATATTTGAGTTGCCCCTGTATTCAAGTGAAACTAATTACCGTAAATGATTAGTCGGCATCATTCCGTGAAAAATCGATTATGTGAAAACTTTTTGCGAGAATATTTGGACTGGCCATTTAGTAGCACGACCTTGAACTTGTCCGGTCTGCAACTCCATGGAAGTGAAAGTCTTCCGCGTAACTATGTACATACCAAGAGCAAAGTTCGATAAATATCAATTGAGGTGTTGCGTATATATATCACCATAGCCGGAGTTAAAAGAGTTATACACTTTTAAAAAGTAGGGGGTTCTGGAAGAAGTATTTCAATAGTTGGGAAAAATTCATTTTTGCAGTTGCTAATCACAATAAATAGTTCCAACTCCAGACTTGAACCATCTTATATATAATAAACAACAACAACAAATAGTTCCAACTCTAGACTTGAACCATCTTATATATAATAAATGGAACATATCATGTTCATCAACTAGAAACGAACTGAACTTAATCTGTGAACAGTTCATCTTGACTGGTCAATAGTAGTGCGAATTGAATAGCATTGGCTATATGGGCTGAAAAGTCTCGGGCCTTACACATAGATGTTGCATTCACCGCTTTTTCATCAAGTTCCAATCTTCAAAAAAAAGCTGTTGAAAGTTCATTATATTCTACTCATAAGTTTGTGAGTTATTGTTATTTCCAAAACAATGAATGAAACAAATTTTTCGTGTTTTTATTTCACAATGTTTCTTGATGGGAAAAAACACTGTTCAAGCGAAGCAATGGCTTGAAAAGTGACTTCAAACATGATCGTAGAGACCACGTTTGGACTCAGCAATGCAGGACGCAGTGTACGTCCAAATGAGGCAATAACACTAGAGAACATAAAAAAAAAACACAAAATCGTTTTGAACGAGTGAAAAGTGAAGTTATGTGAGTCAACTGACGTCGTAAAGATATCAAAAGTACATGTTGACTGTATATTGCATGATCATTCGACTATGGAAAAGCTATGTTCAAAGTGAGTGCTGCGCGAGCTCACTGTTGACTAGAAACAAGAACCTCTTGATGATTCTGAACAGTGTTTGACAAGTGTCAAACAGGGCAAACTGAAATTTTTGCGTCGGCATGTGTCAATGGTTGGAACATGGATCCACCACTCCACTCCAGAATCAAAACGATCGTCATCTGAGTGGAGAACAACTGGTGAACCTCGTCCAAAGCGAGAAGCATATGGGTTCTGAAAGTAAACCATATTAATTTCATCCTATCTGGAAATAAGCATAATTTTCCCAGATTTTGGGAATTTATGAAATCTTTGTATTGATCGACAATTTTTTGATATTTCCACCTCCTTGAATCTGAAAAGGTGAAATAATATAATTTTGAGTTAGTACATGAATCCAATGAATATACTTTTTTCGAAGAATAGTGTTATTGTAAGTTCATTTTCTATTTGGAAATTTCACCCATCAGTAAAAAAGGTATATTATTTAACGTTATAAATCGGGTAGGTTACTTTTTACAGCAAAAGTACTGTTATAAAACCTAACGTACCTATATGTTTCATTCTATATTTTATTTTATTCCTTTCTGATTTTATGATGTTTCATGAATCAATCGAATTACAAATTCCCTTTGGCAGTTGAATATGATAGTAGCAACATCTCATAATTGATTTGGAACAGTGAAAAAGTTATAATATATACTTATAAATGTGAAAGTCACTCGCCTAACACTAATTCATCTCTATTTCTCCGTACTGGTAAGTCCTAGGAAAATAAACTTTGGTATATAGGTGCTTCTCAGGTCTTAGATACGCACTAACGAAGAATTTTCAAATATTTCAACTGGGTGCCTCCGTTGGGGTAAAAGGAGAGCTTTTACATATGAAAATTACCTTTTCATCACTGCTATATTTCTGGAGGCTGAAATTTTGTATGTAGGTTCATTTTATGCTGTAGATATGCCATAAGGAAGGATTTTCAAATATTCTGACTCAGGCGCCCCCCTCCTGTGAGGGTAGAAGGGGCGCGTTTACATACGAAAATAACTTTTCCATCACAGCTATTTTCTACTGCTGTATTTCTGAACTGGACGATTAGATTTTGGTTTCGATGTTATAACCATATACCCACGATTATTCACTGGTTGTGTTACTTCCAAGTGAATCTGGATGGCTTTCGACGTCATTCAACAAATCCTGAGCGATGTTCTTGCCACAATGTTTTGATTCAAAATTGAGCAATTTTGAAATCGAAACGCTTCATGCTCAAAATTTCCGAAAGAATTGCATGGCATGAGCCAACTAATTTGCCGATATTCTCAACAACATCTCTAATAGTTATTTGACAATTCTCCACAACAATTTTCTTCACTTTCTCAATGGTTTCATGCTTTGTAGACATGCTGGGGCCTCGAGCGCCGTTCTTCACATATTCTCGTTCTTTTGTGAAAAGGTTGTATATCATTTTCAAACAAGTTTCTGAAGCAGAGTATAATCACCGTATGCCACTGTAAATATTTCGAATGTTTTTGAGCACTTTATTCCATTTTTCACACGAAATTCGATGCAAATTCTTCGATCCATTTTTTTGATAGCAGAAAATCGCCGAAAACGCAAAACACCTCAACATACTAAACATGACAAACAGCTGAAACTGTAAACATATGTTCGGGATGAGTGTACCAACATTAGAAATAAAAAACGTCGCTAATAGAATTTACATAGTCAGCGAAATTTGAACATTCTCCTTATTTTTTGTTACGTATAGATTTCAACCAGAGATCTTTGTATCTTATAGTATTTTTGTAGTTCGATTTCTGATTGGTAATAGTTAGGAATTCTATGAAAAATCGAACTTGTGTGATCACATTAGTAACCATATTAGTCTTCAGTATTCAAATCAAGTCTAGAAAGTCCTGAATAAAATTGAAATGTTTTCAGGAATTGCTGTTAATTGTTTCTCTGAATTTTCTGAATAGTGATTATTTTATCAGGGAAAGTTATGAGAACCCACGGAAGTTTCATAATTTTGAAAACTGAATTGATATAGATATTCAGTTTCCACTTCATCCTGTAAACTCAGTTAAAATGGCCTTGACTGGTATACATATTGGGCAAACAAAATTCATGTTCAGTTAAACTCATCAGGAGTTGACGACTGCAAAGAACTGTAACGCCACTGCCTCCCTATGTACAAGAATTATTCTACGACCTTGCTGGCGGCTCGCAATTCTTAATCTGGCGCATTTACGTTGTCTTCGATTCTATCCATGTCGATCTGTTGGTTCAGGGAATTTTGAACGCTCAAGGAATTCAACTTCCTTAACTGAACGGATATGAGGGCTTGCTTTATTACGGGATAAAAAGTCAAAATTTCGAGATTGAAGTTGAAATATCCCAGAAACGAATATTAAAAACATATGGCCCTTCTGCGCTTCCATAATTTACAGCCCAGAAAAAAGTTTTTTCAACTACCTTTTACTTTTACTGGAGATAGCTTGTTTTAATTATTTTCAACGTAGTGATATCGTTGGTGAATAGGTGGATATTTTTTTGAAGGTGATTGACAATGTTTCATGGTAAATTTCATTAGTTTGGACATCCATTATCTAATAATATACTGTTTTTTGCTTTTTTTTGCTTTTTTCGTTTTTTTTCTTTATAAAATCCAGGCATGTCGTTTTTTCAATAATAACGTAGAAATACGAAATCGAAAAATAATTTTCATCTAAAGATCTTTTGAAAATTAATTTTTTCGTTCGAAAATTTCTCAAAAATTACCTTTTCAATGAAACTACGAATATCTTGTAAAAATACCTCTTTTTTTTCAAAGAAAACGACAATTTTTCGTTTTATTCCAACCCAACCTCCTAAAACAGTCCAACCCAAGTCAACTTAACCCCATCCACCCCAACTTCGCCAACCCCAAACAACCTAACCCAAGTCACCTCAACCTCGTCCACCCCAAATGGCCTAACCCAAGTAATCACCCCAAACCTCGTCGTCCACCCCAAATGAGCTAACCCAAGCAGTCATCCCAATCTCCATGTCCACCCCGAAACGGCCCAACCCAGGCCACTTCACCCTCATCTACCCCAAAACCCACCCCAACCCAAGTAAAGAGTAAAATTCTGGAAATCCGCAGAATCCAAAAAAAAACACTTTTTCTGTTTAATAAGACCCTCGGGAATCGTTTGCGATACGATTCAGATCTTAAATCGCAAAAATTCAACATTTTTTCCAAGAGCGTATCTCGAAAACGGAGAACCTGCCCGTTTTCCGGGCAGGTTTGACTGATCTGAGACAGTTAAAAAACTAGATCAAAAAGAAATATTACACAAAAAATGTTGAATTTCAAAAATAAGTGATGAATTCAAAAAAACGAGCAAGAAAACCACGTCAATTTCTGTTTGAAACAGTTTATCTCGAAAACGGTTCAAAATAGAAATAGTATTATATGAACAAAGTTAATCTAAAATTGGATGTAGAGCTCAAAAATGTTGAAAT
>WOGR01002375.1:0-17654 GCA_015342045.1 Leptinotarsa lineolata | reverse complement strand
CCCTACCAATTTTCAGCCAAATCTGTTCTGCCGTTCTTGAGTTATAAGTGGTGTAACTAACACGACTTTCTTTTATATATATATAGATTTTCTATCTAGAACCAACTCGGAAGTGTACGTAGACAAAGTGGTGGAAAAAATTTATTTTTTAATATTGGTGGGATAGTAAGTACATTACTGACAACATAAATAGTTAACAGACATTAGCCTATGCTATTTAGTGGAATAAAACGTATCATATGCTTTATTACAAGTTTATAAATAATCTCTCGAACTATCAGAACTTGAAAACACTTTTTGCTATGGTCTTTTCACCAAATGAATTTTTATCATCAAAAAATTATTTTCAGCTCTTGAGTAAATGTTAGACACAATTTTCCGAATTGCCTTGCATTTTCTTAGTAAAGAATGACTTCCGTTCATATTAGGTTTGCTAAAACCCGTTTTTTCACATTTTGTAAAAGGTTCCTAAAATGCGGTTAGAGCGTGATATCTTAATGTTTGGGTTAATATGTACTTCAAGAAAAAAATGTTCGAACTATATTTTTATTTCTCTCGGGCAACTTTTTAATCTCGGTCCCAAGAGCAAATTGGCAACTAAGTAGTTGCTGCATATCAGCTTAAAAATGAATATCTCTGAGCCTTCATGGGATAGTTCTCGTATTTCAAGGAGCTGAAAAAAATACTGAAAATTTTGGAACCATTCATTAGCACAAGACTTATAAATGGACAATTCCATTTATGGACAGTTCTATATTATATCCGCATGATTAAAGAGAACAAAATCTGGCTGTGGTCGAATGGAATCCGTACCGAACGTATCGTCTATCACTGCGGCAGACATAATCAGTGGTATGAGCGTTGTTTGCGGAGACGAAGGTTAAATCTTGATGTCTCAGCAACAACGAGGTCTCAGCAACAACTGACTGAGCCAGCCGCATGAACCAGAAACTATTTAAATTGTCATTGTGCGGAGACAAGTATGAATATTTGCGTTGAATTTTGCCTAGTGTGCAGCTAGCCTTATACGTCCTACGCGAATTGAAATATTGCGCTTATCTTATATATGGTAACAAATGTGAAACAACTGCTCCAGTTAACCTTAGATTAATTTTAAAAGGAAAATATGAAGTGCTTGTTACTCCTATTTACCAACTAATTATATTCTAAGGAGGGTGTATTATACTATTTTCCCTAGGTCCTGGAAATTAATTTTAATGCAGAAATGACTTGATGAACTACAAAAACGTATTATTAGACGTATTTTCTACTTATCATATAGAACATCATGCAGAGACACTTTCAAAAGTAGAAAAATTCTCACGGAGCCCCCTATTTATATATTAAAACTGTTGACTCACATTTTCAAGAATCTAAACAGCTTCAGAAAGCATTGCGATATTCACATGTATGACACCAGAAACATAAAAAATATTTTACCGAAGAAAATTTGTCACTCCATGCAAAAAAAACTCCAGTGGATTCTGGAATACATCTATTCAACATTCTGCCCCTCGAATTGAGAGAGAGCAGATGTCCAGATATCTTCAAACGTACATTTAAAAAAGTACTGACCGAAGGATGCTTTTACTCCCTCCGTGAATTCGAACTTTTTTGTGGTTAGTAACTTCCAGTACTGACCTTTTCATGCCTTGTTATATATTGCTTCATTTTTGTGATGGTCTTGTGATTTTTCACAGGCGATGAAGTATGCATCACTGGAATACCCGTTTCAAATTCGGTTTTTACTCCATGTTTCATTACATTCAAGAATGTAATCTTTTTAGTTATTGTTTGTCATTTCAATTGTACATAATCATCAGACACAATTTAATCTGTGAACTATTCATCTATTTATTGTTAATAGGATACAGATGCAATAAAATTTGAATTTGAATACCCAAATATTTCACTTTGTGTTCTTGTTGTATATGAAATGATGTATCAGCAGCGATCGTTATGTGATTGAATACAGGCATTCCGACAGAGTTACAAAAGAATGGAAGGTAACATGTTTTATCAACATTAACATTTGATAATTTTTTATCCAACCACTGTTTTATAAGAGGAAATTCCGTTTCAACGGTCATTTTTGAAGAATTCCAGTTATCAGCTTCATAAAAGATGGCTGTGTCATCTGCAAAATCAATTATACTACCCTTTCGTTTATATATACATTGAATAAAATTGGTCCCAGCACAGAACCTTGAGGTACGCCATAGTCGATCTCCATTTCTCTACTCAATACGTCATCAATTTTAACTCTCTGACTTCTTCCCGTCAGAGATATACCGACCAGTAATTGAAATACTTATTTTGGTATTTCGGTTAATCGATATTTCAAAATAGTAAATATAGTAGTAATTAATATATATGGGCACAAAAACAGAATTAATATATCTACATAGAAAAAGAGGTAGTCACGAAAGTGAAATAACATAAATTACTTGAAATTATCTTTGTTTTAAATTCACTGACTGTAATCGATATTATTATTAGATTCCAAAAAAAAAATAATTAAAATGAAATATTACTGAATCTATAAAGGGAGCAAAATGATTATATGAATTCCCGACATTAATAATTCAGCTAAATACTGTATACTCGTCCAATTTGACAATATATTTTTATAACATATTCTTTATATGAGTTCGTGCCAAATAAACTCAATTAAGTAAAAAATACAAAACGCCTCAAATGCTGATACAAGTAATATTCTGGGACAAGTTTTCACGAAAAATAAAAAATTTCTATGAAATTTGTAGTTTGTAATATTTTCACTTGTAACCGTTATTCAAAATCCAAAATGCAATTTGTACATATGGAATTGCAACTATACCACCATATAGAAGTGAACAACAAATAAGTTCACTCCTGGTCGGCGTCTTTGATGTATTATGTCAAGATTTTTTTTGCCAGGCTGAGGCGACGTGTAGTGCGGTAGGAGGGTGCAGGCTAAAGCTATTCTTGGCTCATTTGCTCTCACGCCTCAGATACATCGGCTGAGCGTAGAATAAAAGATGGCGATCCCAAATATGGCGGAGAGTGAATTTACTTATGTTAACTTCTATACGGTGACTACCTACCGATTATGTAGGTATTGTGCGCCGTTGTTTGCTCATGCTCCAAGAGAGTCTAACATAATTCGCTTCGATCCCTGTCGAGTACCTACCTACGAGTTTCATAATTCAGGAACAAATTGTCAATTTAGTATACCTCTTTACACAAGTTACACGTGAATTCATTGTAAAACTCAATGCTAGAAGATTGTTGTCGTCTGAGATGGAATTGTTGTTTTATTGTGGATACACTATCACTGAAATTGTTTTATCTTATACAGTACGGCCATGAATAAATATTTTCAAACTTTCAAGAAAATGTGTTTTAGTGGTAATTTCTCTTTTCTCGGCAAACAACGCGTCAGATTTAGTGATACTCCCCTTTACTGACGTTACAAATTAATTTCGATTCGGCTGACTCGACCAGAAATCTTCCACGCCTCTGATCTCTTCTCGGACAATCTTAAACCTTCGGTGACCCTATACCTTTTCCTCTTGCCGTGAACACGGGCACAAACGATAAGATTTACGTTCGCTTCTACATGCTGGGCTTTGTTCAGCAGAATTTCAGCGTTTCAGATAAGCCGATATCGAATTTTGTTTAGTATTCCGAGAAATGACGACAGCCATGATAATCGCCGTTGATAATTTTTATTTATGGTTTTAATGTTGTCTTTCTTTTGTTCGGAGAGTAGCCGTGACGGTACACCTCGAAAAGAGCAAAAAAAGAAATTGTTTATTTTGAGTTATAATTTCGCCTTTGCTCATTCTTATTCAATTGCTCGCTCTCACGAACGGAAACTTCGTAATTGTGATATCAGAAAAACCTTATTAATGAAAACTTAATTCAATTTCGCTGCTACATAATTTGAAGATTATACGTTTACTTTTTGCTTTATGTTTAATCAGGTGACCAGGATGTTTAAGATAACGTTCGATGTCGGTTAATGTCGTTGAGAAGAAACAGTTGCAGAACACACTGATTCTGATAATCATAATCTAAGAGCTCATACCAAGGCTTGCGCTGATTTCGCAGAAGGCATAAATTCATTAAAAAATTTAATTCTTTAAACCCTTTACCGACAAATTGCATTTCTGTTAGCGTATATAGGTGATTAAGAATTTGCACAAATGTGAATTTGTCTATATTCGTCTTTGTCTCTTACTTATAGTAAAAAACTTCTTTGACGAAACGACAAAGTAGAGATTTTGAATTTCAAGCATTCAACGCCAAACGAAAATGGCAGAATATTATAGTGGTTGGACATGAATCTTAAAGCATAACAATTTTCACAGAGTTTTTCACAAAGTGTGTCAATATGTTGTGTCCAGTTGAGTCTGTAGTCAACTGTAATGCCTAATAATTTAGTTTCTTTAACGGATTCTACATAAAAGTAATCATTCTAATATATACTAAAAATCTGGGACTCATTTGTATTCAAAGTGAACTTCATCAGCACGGTTTTGGTTATATTAAGTTTCAGGTGGTTTTTGTTTGCCCATGTTATAATTTCCTGGTATACACATTGAGTAACATCTGACAGATTAGCGGAGTCATTCTCTGTAATAAGGAAATTTGTATCATCCGCATGTGTCATCACGTCGACTGATGACATATGGACTGTTGAAAATAATGAAACAAGTCATTTGCAAAAATGAGAAATAAGAGCGGTCCAAGTATAGATCCTTGGGGGACACCTTGCTCGATTGTTTGTGGTTCACTCACCGTGTCCCCAACAACAACACGTTGGATTCTGTCTTGCAGATATGATTTAATCAACTCACAAGCAATCCCTCTCACTCCATATCGTTCCAATTTCTGTAGCAAAAGTTCATGATTGACTGTGTCAAAAGCTCTTAAAAAGTCAATAAATAGATTACAAATATGTATTTTGCAGTCAAGAGCATTTATGATGGGTTCACTGAAATCACATATAGCAGTACTCTTATTCTTTGTGAATCCATGCTGATGTGATGAAAGAATGTTATTCACATAGTAGAAGAGAAGTAATTGATTTTTGATATTCAACTCAAATACTTTTGATAGAGAGCAAACTAATACCCCTATAGTTTTCATAATAATTTTTATTACCTTTCTTATAAACTAGTACAACATTGGCTATTTTCCATTTCTCGGGAAAACTTCCATATTCCACTGATAGGATAATGATGTGATAACTCATGAGCACATTTTTTTAAAGGTTGTTTGAAATCTCATCATAACCACTCGCACCCGAGTTTTTTGGTGTTTTCATCAAATCAATTATGTCATATTCACTAATAGGATGCATAAAAAAGAGTTATGGCAAAGGGAATCATTGTTTTCCATAAATTTAATATCTATTTCATTATGACACATTATTGGGGAAAAAAGGCATGTTAAAATTACCATCACGTATTTCAATATTATTATTTCGTTGATCATTTTTTCTGAAATCGTTTATCATCTTCCACAGTGCTTTGGATTTATTATTGGATTTTGCTTTTCTATGATCCACATTGCGTTCGTGAATTTCCTTCTGTTCTTTCCTGTATATTCATGTAAGATGCTTGCTTACAATTTTATAACGATTGTCTTCCCTGGTATTGTTCTAAAATTGTTGTTGTTGTTCTAAAATTGTTCGTTCCGTTAACCAGCTGACGAACGCCAACCCTCAGAAGTAGAAACTTGTGCGAGCAATAGATTAACAAGGACTTACCTTTTAACGTGCGATTACCCAGCATGGTGGCCCGGTGGGAAATCGAACCCCGATCTTCTGCTTGAAAGGCGGATGTGCTAACCTCTACACTACCGAGACCACTGACGTGATGACATTTGAATAATTTCTCTTTCTTTGTCCATGAAAACGAGTTAACGAAAATGCCAATTCGATGTGATCATGAATTATGTTATGAAATATATCATACGTAAGGCTCAGGCAGGTGATGCCATCAAGGTCTTTCCAGGACTTTCACCTAGTAGACGTTTGAACAGTTCCATATTGTCCCCTGAGAACACTCTAGAAAAAAGTTCAAAGTTTTGTTCAATGGGGAATCTAATCACCTGAGTCAGGTGATCTGAGATGTGTAAGTCTTTCACTGAGACTTCGAAAGAATTTTCATTTTTACAATAAAATTATCGAGACATTTATTAGAGCTAGCTGTTATACGTGTTGGATTAGATATCGTGTGTTTCATGCCGAAACATGCCAGCTGGTCTTGAAAAAGTTTGAGATTTATACTATCCGCCATGAAATTCTTAATAAATTCCCCGCCTATAATCAAGTCATTACCATTTTCATTTCCAGCTGATAAGGTAAGTAATCCATTAAACATTTTTAAAAAGGTGATGAAGTTACCTGATGGAGGCCTATAGATACATACAAGACATGTACCTGATTTAGCCAACTTGATACCGCAGCATTCGAAAATTTTCTCTACACAGACGCCAGACGAATCGGGCACATATATTTTCAGCAATAGGCCATCACGTTTGTAAATTGCTACTCCTCCGTTTCTCTTCATATTTCTACAGAAGGACAAACATAAACTAAAATTTTTCAACTTCGTTACTTCTAGTTTTTTGCCATTTGGCCAGTGTTCGGATATGGCACAACTGTCTAAAGGGACTACTTTGAAGGAAACAAAATTAAAATTAACTTACTGGAGTTCTATCCTAACACGAAACCGTTATTTTTCAACACCTAGACACGTGTTTGAGAAATATAAAAATTCACCTTATTTTTGAACAGAAATCATATATAATTATACTAGAACTGCCGCATGTCATATATGTATGTAAGGTTTAATGATTTCTATATCTATCTATCTGTCTATCTATGAATATTTTTGAATGGACGATATAATTTTTTCAGGTTATCCTTCATCAGGGACGACAAACCATCATTCCACCCAAAGTAAAAACTGGAGTGGAGCCGAAAATCACAGTTTTCCCTCATGTTTTCACAGGGGAGTATCCGTATCTTCGGCAATTTCTTTAGGAGGTTACACAGCCAGTCTTATATTTGCCTTCCATAAAGCAAGATAAGCGAAAGAAAGCCGCAGCTGAATCGCAACACCGCTGCTATTTAGTAGAAAAACTGCATATTCACATCGGCGTCGAGAGAGGCACAAGTGCCCTCGAAAAGGGCACGACAAAAGCCGCCATTCCATGGGCTACTTGAATGGAAACGCTACATCGTCAGCACTTTGGAGCTATTCAGAAGATTGATTTGATAAAGGCGTTCTCTGGCGGCGATTTGAAAGCAGGAGCCGTGATAAAAGATTATTTTCTCACCTCCGACAGCCGACGTTTGTGTGTCCGTTTTTCGGCCCTCTTGCTCGAAGGGCTATGGAAATACTTTTAATCCTGACGGAAGGGATTTCGACGTTTGTATGCTGGACGTTGCTCGTGTTAATGAAGCTGTTTTTGATGTTTATGCAAATTTGCAGTGTAGTTCAGCTTTTAATGGGGTTTTGAATGGTCTGTACTGTTTCTCTGTTGGTGTTTCCGGTTCACAATGTGTAAAATTGAATTACATGAAGAAAAAAGTTTTTAGAAACAGCTATAGATACAGAGGAACATCATCGTCTGATCAACCGGATACCCATTAACTAAGTGATATACAATATTTTGTATTACGCAAAAAAATGTACTTTAGGCAATCATATTTCCACTTTTGGTGATCACGTGGATTCTGCTGTTCACGAGAATATAAGAACTCTTTGGTTTTCAAAGGGATAATGAAGTATTATATGTTATTGGAAGTCACTAATAGGTATGTTTTTCATTTTTAGTAGGGAGTCTTGTCATTGATTTTGAAAGGCACACAACTATAATTTTGGTTGAAGGGAATATTGGATTAGGTATTTTCATCATCACCCCAACCAAAGTGCTGAAATAATTGATAATGAAACAAGAATGTTGAAATCGTTATGAAAAGTGATGTCGAAATATTCCCCTTTTTTATCGTTTCACCTAATAAAAATTTGATGAAGTATTTAATCAATTCACTGTAAGAACGATGCACTTCATTCAGTTTCTCGTTGATATGATATGAAGATGATGGCGTCAGGCGTACCCACTACATAACTAGTGTACGTAGAAAGCGTATAAGCAGAGTCTTGTGCATGATATTTAGAAGATTAGCGTCCCTAGCAACCAATCATCAAGGTCGCTTTTTGTATCTTCTTGAGCGTTTTTTGACAAAAAATGATTAGATCTGGTTGATTATCAGCAATTCACCGGGTGTAGGTAATCCCTCTCTCTAGTGATGTTTGCGTTTGTTGTGCTGAGCAAATATTTTCCAGGTCTTCTGGTGAGTGCGCTTTGACTCTCCTTTACGCGACTGTTCATTCTACTATCCGCCAACTTTCGGGAATTCTCGAAGGGTGGTAGTTCCATAGCAATATAGAGGAGCTTCTTGACGGCCTGATAGCCAGAGGAAAGAAAAAGTTAATTTACTCGATATCCTGGGTCTGAGTCCATCAGAACTGTTAGAGGGCAGTCCCGGACGGCAGTTCGAGGGGCCTTCTTGTATTTCGCAAGTGGTCAAGGGACTTCTTGAACGTCCATCGTGAAACGTGACCTCTAAAAATACGCCGACTCCATCTACTTTGATCATCCAGAAGACAGAAACACTCTAATTAGGCAGCAGGAACCGGCCAACTAAAGGCGTAGACTTACGGAAGAATTTACTCCTCTTCCAACCGAACCTGACATTTCGGTTACCGAAAACACCGGCTCAGATTGAAAAAAATAGATAAATAAGCGATAAAACTTCGAGACGAAGCTCAAAGTAACAATTCTGAATCTGACTAAACAATTGAATCTTCCCTTGCAGGTGACATCATGAACGACGTCAACAAGGATGAAAGCTCCGAAACAGGAGCCCAATTTGGAAAATCGAATGACACTCTACAGGGTGGCCCCAAAAACTTTGCGACCCAAACCGAAAATCAGGTTGAAAATCCAATCGAAAAGGAATCTATCTCCCTACTCGCCACTCGACCTTGGTGCACCTTTAATCAAAAAGATACACGTTTGTTTTTCGCCACTAAGCTGAGAGCCTTCGAATAGTTTAAATTACAACCTTCGTCAGCGGAGGACTACAGGAAGATGTCAAATTTTATGGTACTCCCTGAGTACAGGCAGATCAGAGCAGTCTTCAGAGGAGTCCCAGAGCAATTATCCTCAGACATCAAGGATGCTTTATACCAGGGTATTTTTTATTTTATCAAGGGAAGAGAACATAAAACTGAATTTTATTCTTAGTCAATATTTATTTATATCAGTGTGAGCATTACGTCTGAGCATCTTCCACTGGATTAGCAAAATCAGGTTTGTAGTTGAACATTACCAACCTCAAACAACCCACTACATGAGCGTCTGTCAAGCGAGAATGATATCTATTTTTTGTTTGTTTCAAGTTGGAAACTACTGACTCACATAAATATGTCGAACTAAAATAAAAATGCAGTTGTTCAACACATTTTTTCAAATTTGGATATTTCTCGTTGGAAAACAATGCTCAGGAATCTAAACCTAAGGATGACTTTGAAATATGTCGCAACGCAGAGTGATAATTTCTTTTTGAAATATCATGTGATCCATTTGCAAATTTTGTAGCCATTCCATAGATATCACAATTTTTAATGAAATTATTAAACGGATAACTGATGAATTTCACTAGTTTTCCAATTTTTTGAAATCACTACAGCGAATTTCGAGGTCTGATATCATTACCATAATTTCTGCCGTGTACTTGTTAGGAATAAAATTGCAGGTAGTATGCTTTTCCATACTATCCTTGATGTTTACAAATTGTTGAAATTTTTTCTTTTTGATGTCAACTATCATAGACGCGGTTTAACTTCGAAATGTACAGTAAACTCATATAATTTCAGTTTCTGTTTTATTCTTGCCTTGTAGTTCCATATTCAATGTGCTCAGTTTTCCAGTAAAATTTGATAAAAATGCTAAATCATATTTGCTGAAAATCATCACCCCTCTCTACAAGAAATTCTATTAGTTCATATAGCAGTTGGTGATCACCTTGCTCAGTCTCTTCTATATATTTATATTTTTTGCCTTGCCACGATCGACTGGACTGATAGTCGCGATCGACAGAGGAGAAAAAATGATGATAAAATATATAGAATCACAACCTGACAACAATGTTTTCGTTTCAATGCAATAACATTCCTGGGAATTCAGTGCCTACTATTATGGAATTGTACTATAGTCGGAAAGGTTTTCAACCATCATGCCTCACTAGAATGAAGCGAATATTCACGACATCACAGAACTGCTCAACGTCAAAGTTCGCGTGGAACCCCATCATCGAGAAACATTGGTAGAGCAATGCCATCGCTGCCAGCGATTTGGACACTGTCAACGTATTTGTCTGGCAATACCCATTTGCGTTAAGTGCACCGGCAGACTTCCTTCAGGAGAATGCATAAAACCGCGCACAGACCCGCTATTGGAAAAATGTGCACACTGCGAACTACCGCGGCTGTCCTGAGTTTCTCAAAGTTCGTAGAAAGGCCAAAGTAGCAGCAGGTGTCGTCCAACATGCACCCACCACCGAAAGGCCTACCGGCACATCTGGCACACGCCCAGGTATATTATGCTGGAGCAGCAGAGAGTGGCACTAACACCTTCGCCAAGCCGACTGCAGCACCTGGAAGTTTTTCCTTGGCGAAGGTTTCTGGTATCTGTTCCACCTTGAACTAGATGAAGAAACTAATCACACAGTTTCCCGTATTCGAAAAAATGTTCACGGTGAACACAAACGTGTTAGCTAGAACTTGTTAATGGCAACACAATCTACATTGCCTAGTTATATCAAGGTTGTATTCTGAAATGCCAATAGGATTCTGAACATAAAGTTGGATTTTGAAAACTTCTTGATCGACGATAACAAAGACGTCGCACTTGTGCAGGAAACTCACTAACACAACGAACCTTGTGAGATTCCAAACTACCGTTTTCACCACAGAGAACGCGTTGGACGTGTATGAGGAGAAATTGGCATCCTTGTCAAATGTAATTTTCCTCACGTACAATTCGGCATTGATTAGGATCAGCTACATATGGATGCCGTGGGAGTCGAGCTCCAACTGAGGTCGTCATAGACTGATCTTGGTCCTACAACCCTCTGCAGAATCGTCTACTCCCGGAATCACTGGATGAACTGCTGATATCGACAAGAATGCAAACGGCTAAGCGCTCCATGCGCACGCTGACAGGCATGAGTATCAAGTGATGAGTCCAGGTGAGACCTCAGGGTGACACAAACCTGACGTGCTGGATATCGCGCTGCTCAGAAACGTCTTCATGTCCTGCAAAGTCTACAATCTATCGGAGCGGGAACCGGATCATAATCCAGTCATCCTGATGCTGGATGATGATCTTTTTCCCCAGGACTATCACATGAGATTATTCACCGATTGAGAAGCATTCAAGGCCCTTATACTGGAGATATGCACGGATCGTGAAGTACTTCAAACTTGCAAAGATATCGACGTGGCAGTGGCGAATTTCGAGATGTCAGAAAACAATGATTCTCGCTCATCAACAACCAGTAAAGAGTGTCCGCCGAGAACTCCTCTGAGATACACCATAATCAAGCGTTGGTGGAAAGACAGAAAGCGCGAAGTGGGGAGAAGACGACACTGGTTTTTCGATGGCGGAGCTGCGATCGGTGGCAGGGCAGCTCCTTGACGAAAAGTCGACTGGGGTGGATGGAGTTATCATTCGGAAGGTGGAAACGTGATTGTAAGGTGAAACTCTTCATCACCTGTTTGTGAAGAGGGCCACCAGTCTGCTGACTGGCATGTGAAGTATGTTAGACAGGCTTCTAGTGTGAAAGAAAGTTAAATTCCCACGGAACCAATTTGGTTTTAGAGAGGGGATGGATAATGTAATGACTGTAGAGAGAATATTGAATAGAATTAAGGAAAACAAGAGAGAAAAGAGATATATTATGGTTGTGGCATTGTACCTGTCAAACGCCTTCCACACCGCGAGGGCACCGGCAATTGAGGTGTGTCTGAGGTGAATGGGAATGCCGGAAAATATAAGGGATCACAATGTATGAGCTTCATAGGAGAGAGAAGAGTCACTTGTAAGGCAGTCTCTGAAAAGATGAACAGAAGCTGTCCACTAGGTTCGAGTCTGGGACCGACACTAAAGCTGATAGTGATGAAAGCATGGTTCGAACGATTCAATTGTATAAAAGTCAGACAAGGCATTGGTGCATTTCGAGAACAAATGCAGTCCTATGCGGATGACCAGCTTGTCATCATCAAGGGTAACTGTCAAAAGCATACAGGATAGATAGAAGTTAGTATGGAGTGAATTTAAAGTATGGGAGAAAGAGATGTGACTGAGCTAAAACAGAAGGGAAACGGAGTGTATTAACTGATAAGGATGAAAGAGCCCCGGTCTTAGGTATGAATGGGAAGAAGATTGAGTAGAGAACATGCGACAGGTACTTTGAAAATATGGTGGACTCAAGGTGACTGTTTATAGACCACTATAAAGAAGTAAAAAAAGGCTGAGCGAACTGGCAGGAAAAATGAGAAAGTGAACCGGGGGAACATTGGACTGAAGGCAAAATATGTGAGAGTGGTATATAAAAGGGTAGTTAAACCTGCGGCCTTGGAGTGAAGGTGTAGGAGAATAGGGTGCATAAAAGCAGGGTGAAGAGACAGCTGAGCGCGGTACAGAGGCCCTTCCTCTTGGCCTCGTGTAGCACTTACAGGACGATGCCAACGGCTGCGCTCAGTGTCAGCACTGGAATGGCGCCATCACAAAAGGATTGGCCAGATATCAAGAACGGAGAGTGAATGGGACAAGGAGGATTGCGAAGAGGGTGAAAGGAGGAAATAAGATATTCCCTTGGAGGACGAAACGAAAGAATGGGGATAGGATGCCTCTGTGACTTTGAGAAGCCTGAAGCGGTAGAGCACGTGATTGACAGGTGCATATATGGAGACAGAATTGCATGACGAGAGTGGAAGGAAAAAACGAAAAGGACGAATGATGGAATGATGCTGAGAAATATCGATTAGAAAAAGATTGAATGGATACGATTCGTGAATGATTGGGCAGACAATGTGGTGAGAAAAAAAGGGAAAGATAGATGGTAAGCTGTTAGCTAACAGGCGCAGAAATGGTACGCTGATTCTAGGGAAAGCTCATGGTTTCCCTAGTCATGGAAGGACATGGATATGTTATTCCCTTGGAGGACGGGAACGGAGATGTGTTGTTCACTTGAGATACATGGGTGGGCTCATCAAATGAATGAAGGGATTGTGTTATTCAGATATGCTCTTTTTTATGCTTGTTTCTCTTTCGGAAGAGCAAGGACTGTTAGTTCAAGTTTTATTTGATTTATTATTATGTAGATAGTGAATTGTATCTAGCCATGGTAGCGCTAGACCGAGAAAAGATGCCAATTATAAGGCTTATGGGCTAGGACAGCGGAGACAATTGAATTATTCGTGATCCAGGAACTGAAGATTAACGACTGTAGACAACGAAGTATGTTCGCTGAATGGGATCTGGAGCAGTTGGCAACTGACCCTTATTTTATTTAAAAAATCATCTTCAGCGATGAAGCCCATTTCTAGATGGATGGGTACGCGAACAAGCGAAATTCTCGAATTTGGAAAGAAACCAATTCACATGAGATCCAATAGCGTCGTCATCGGTCCATGAATCTTCAAGAACAACGTTGACCAGGCCATCACTGCCAACGGTTGATGATTACCAACTTCTTTTGGCCTGAATTGGATGATCTAAACAACAACGACATGTGGTTTCAACAGGATGGCGCTACGTGCCACACAGATTATACCATATCGAATACTTTGCACAAGCGATTTGAGGGCATGGTCATTTCACGTGGAGGTGATGTGAACTGGTCACCGTGATAGTGCGATTTGACCCCGTTAGTCTAGTAAGGTTTTCTCAAGTCGCAAGTATATTCAAATGAGCCAAAAACCACATAAGTCTTCAAAGCCAACAGAATCCATGCCACCGGTCAAATTCAGCTTGATTTATGCACGAGAGTCATGGAAAATTGGACGTTTTGGATGCGCTTCATTCAGAGAAGCCATGGCGGAAATTTGAACGATGTTATATTCCACACATAATTTCACCAGTAGGTTTTCCAATCGAATATAAATTTTGATGATATCCCTCACAAACTTTGTTTTATTTGAATTTGAGGATAGAAAGCGCCTAATGAAAGACCCTGTATATCAACTTTTCAAGGATTCAATCAATATCAGTGACATATTTCACATTCCATAATTTCTCTGAATTAAAAAAAATACGTCTTATATTTCACAATTCTGAAGGAGGAGGCAGATTTTAGCCACCGAAATATCAAGTATCGGTTTGTCATCCCTTTTTCCGATAATCGGTATTATTGAATACAATAAGTTACTGATGAATAGTGAATAGTGAAAAATATTTTGAATTCACGAAGTAACTCATTGGAGTGGACCAAAAAGTTTGTCCTTTTCACTTCTGTATGAAGTTCTGATACAATTTTAATTTTTTCCGATTGAAAAAGGTGAGAATCACCAGAAAAATGGATGATTTTCTTCACAAAAATGACTTCTGTTCAATATCCATATTTTTATTTTCTAAGTATTATTCAATTATTCTCCGATAATTATTGAATTATTCTCCTTCGGAGATAATTTCACTATGTCACACCTGAACAATAACAATCAAAAAGTATTTTTCTACACTTCAGTGTAGATTTTACAAATATTCCTCCTCAATATCAGAGAGTATCAACACTCGAATAAACGAAATTTCCAAAGTTAGTTGATTGAAGTGAGTTATGTTCAATAACTCACTTGATTTTGATGAGACTTCTCCTTAATATGAAGCTATCTTTTTCCAAAATAGTAATCTCGATTGAAAAAATTCAATTACTCTTCCCGCTGGTGAAACTCTCACAATGAAGCGTTACTTTTATTACTCCGCCTAGTTCATATATCTATCCATGCGATAGTTTTACACCGACTTTTAGTTTCTCCGCTGTCAACTGTGTTACTTTATTGTTTTTGAAGGCTTTAATCATTTCTCTAATATCTTTATTTGATAGGATCTTTCTTCAAAGCTATTTTCTTCTACATACAATTTTGTAGTCTATTTGTCTCTTTATTCTCATTCAATAATTCCCTTGGATTTTATCTTGTAACAAAAATCTGCTTTACTCAAGTTTACTTCCCGTTTTCGGATATCCGTTAACAAATTTCTTGTCATGGACATTTCCCTCTTGAGAATATTTCATGGTATTATCCTGTAATTACGTTATATAGTGAGTTTCATTAGCCCGAGTGAATTTCATCCTTCGTAGGTTATAATTCTACCCCTAATAACCGGGTATTCTGTCACAATGGCGTGTTAGCTGGATGTTGGACACGGTTTTATGTGTTAGAGGGATAGTGTTCAAGGTGACTTGTGTTTCGGCGTTCATTGTGGAGGAATTGAGAGTGGACGTACTTTGAAGTATGAAAATTCGATATCGTGAACAAACTAAAATTGGTGAATATTTATTAGTCGATATTCCAATTCTAAATTGTTGGATGAATTCATTCTTGTTACAGTTTTATTGATGCTGTGTCAAAATACACAATGGGGATATAGAAAGCCTCCCTCTGTTCATAACTCCTGAACGGGACAAAATATCGAAATCGAACACACTCATTCGATAGATATTCTCTAACCTACCATTTTATATTTCTAAAAATCGATTTAGCCGTTTCGGGATGATCGGCGGTTCCATATTTCAATCATATTTTTCCCGAACTTTTGACTTTTTGACTCGGAATTTTTTCAAAACAAGTAACAAATAGCTCTTCTGTGCTTTCGTACATATCATTATTGAAAAAATTCAAATATCACTTCAGTTCATCCCAATGAATGTATAATATTGAAAAGTATTTTTTCTGAAGAAAATCAGATTTTTATTGACCCGTTTTTGAGTTCTTTTCACTTTCCACAATCTGAACTTTGAAAAAGGTTAACTTAATTGTTGCTATAACAAAGTGTAAACGTTCTGCAATAGAAATGAAAATTTCCAAAAAAAGTACCATTGATAAATTTTGTTACAAAAGAGAACGCATACCCAGAGTCGTTAGTGAACACGGTAATACGTGCAATATTGAACCAAATGACCCTACAAACAATATCACTGAATCAACAAACACCAACTCAACAATCACTGGCACCTCCTACAACTAACGACATACCTCATATTCCAAAACTGCCTGAAAAAAATGAGACAAATTGGAAATAGAGATGTTAGAACTTCTAACAAAACCACATAAACATCAACATCTATACTCAAAACACATACATAACTCAAGAACAAAGACGAATGATGAAAAATTGCATTTCTGTGAAATCTTGATCTAGTGATGAAACTTATATTAGTTGAACTTCGTGAAAACTGCATTAGAATGAACATCGAGATAAAATCAGAAATAGGCGATAAACAGGCTCAAAATTATCAGAAAACACTTCCAAATTCAATACTTCACACAATCTGAGAAAATGAGTGTCACAAAGCTTCTCAAAATATCAGTTATCCATATTCGTACAAAACTCATCATTTCAAAAAACTGCAATGAATACAACATTGTGCATTTTCTCCACAAGGTATAATGATAAACTTTCTCCATCGTCGGAAATATTGAAAGCATTGAGTTCAATAGGAACAATAGAAATGTTTTCTCTCTATCAGAGATTCCTCTTCAACTTACCGGTCTCAAATACTGATGAGTTCAATTCAAAAAGTATAACTCCAACACGAACGAGAGAAAATGGGATTTTTAGATATTTCGTTGTCATTTAAGTTCGTGTATACCGTATTTCTGTTAATGCTTTTTTGGTGGCTTCGAATGGATTGTGCTAACAATAAAACGCATTTTGTAGAGATTTTGTGGTGAATCGAATGATTTTTTTATGTCCTGAGCCTCTTTGGAAATACCACAGATTTTCTGTGTCTGCTGATTGCTGTTCATTTTCTATTCATTCCGTATTGTGGCTGATTGAAAGATCCATTCGAACTATTCATGTATGCTCCTGCATTCAAAAACTAACTGGAGTTATCGAAAAGTTTTTGTCAGTCTTTAAAATTATCGGTTGTATTGTATTCGGTATTGAAATATTTCTCTCTACGAAAAATCCCTCATAACAGTGTGAGACTGAGTTCAAAAATAATGAGTGAGTGACCATCGGTACGTAACATTACAAGGATAATGATACAAGAAAAACTTTTTCGAATGGGTCAAGTACACTATGGAAAAGTTTGATAAAGCATCAAAACCGTATCCAAATCGATTATAACTTGTATTAGTTACTTGCAGAAAAAGGTTACACTTTTGTTGGCCGATACCTATACCTCCCTAAAGCAGTCCATACACGAGAGTAAATTAGTGACCCCACAATTACATAGAATGAGTGAAATAACTTCAAATAAGATCTTAGAAGAGATTCAGAGAAATAGAAGTGGGCTGAAAAATGCTATAGAGGCAAGTAAAGCGAGACTCCTGCTGAAAACTGAAGAACAAAATAACAGA